>CM062296.1:511709926-511924926 GCA_031216915.1 Pictodentalium vernedei | reverse complement strand
TGGGGTAGTTTTTGGGGACTTTGAAAAAGTGCTGAGTCATCATTTTTTAACACTGTGGGTAATGGGAAAAACATAAGACTACTTTTCTCCGAAACCACTGCTCGAAAAGCTTTAACATTTCACATATAACATCTTTGGAAGATTGTTTCACATGTTTATTGAAATCAATTGCCTGGGTCGATATTTGGGCTCTCTATGGGAGCCCAAATGTTTAAATTAGTGCAGTATGAGGAGTATTTTTTTAAAAATCTTCTTCTTCAGATCTAGCAATAAGAGCATCCTTAGGGGGTGAGATTCAAGTTTGTTGAAGCCAAATCCCTGGGTTCATATTAAGGCTGAAAATTTGGGGTCCTGTTGTGGACTTCGAAATTTTGGACCAAAATCCAAAAAAAAAATTTTGGGTTTTTTTCTGCGTTTCGGTCAATTTTAAGACAAAAAAAATTTTTTTTTTCCCCTGAAAATTTGGGGTGCGGGTGCGACTTAGAAAATTTTGGACCAAAATCTGGAATTTTTTTTTTGTGTTTTTTCTGCGTTTCTGTCAATTTTAAGACAAAAAAAAAAAAAAAAAATTTTTCGCCTGAAAATTTGGGGTGCAGGTGGGACTTAAACAATTTTGGACCAAAATGCGAAAAAAAATTTTTTTGTTTTTTCTGCGTTTCTGTCAATTTTTCTAAGTCCTACCCGCACCCCAAATTTTCGGGGAAAAAAAAAAAAAATTTTGTCTTAAAATTGACAGAAACGCATAAAAAACCAAAAAAAAGAAATTTTTTTCCCCTAAAAATTTGGGGTCCGGGTGGGCCTTAGAAAATTTTGGACCAAAATCCTGAAATTTTTTTTTTTTGTTTTTTTATGAGAAAAAAAAAAAAAAAAATTTTCCCCTGAAAATTTGGGGTCCGGGTGGGACTTAGAAAATTTTGGACCAAAATCCTGAAATTTTTTTTTTGTTTTTTATGCGTTTCTGTCAATTTTAAGACAAAAAAATTTATTTTTTTTTCCCCTGAAAATTTGGGGTCCGGGTGGGACTTGGAAAATTTTGGACCAAAATCCTGAAAATTTTTTTTTTGTTTTTTTTTATGTGTGTCTGTCAATTTTAAGACAAAAAAAAATAATTTTTTTTCCCTCTGAAAATTTGGGGTCCGGGTGGGACTTAGAAAATTTTGGACCAAAATCCTAAAAAATTTTTTTTTGTTTTTTCTGCGTTTTGGTCAATTTTAAGACAAAAAAAAAAAAAAAAATTTCCCCTGAAAATTTGGGGTCCGGGTTGGACTTAGAAAATTTTGGACCAAAATCCTGAAATTAGTTTTATCGTTTTTTATGCGTTTTAAGAAGAAGAAAAAAATTTAGACTCAAAGTATTTTGTTTGGGAAAAAAATCTTGTTTTTTATGTGCTTATCTCAATTTTGGGACGTAAAAGTGCAGGAACTGAAAATAGAAGGAAAATCCTGTGTATTGTGTGGGCACAATCGCTTCATCTAGTTGGTATATGCTTTTCTTAGGATGGGCGTATGCTGCTTATTCAAGTCAAGTCCCTGGTTTGATATTTAGACTACCATGTCAGGTGAGTGCCCTCAGGCCCCCTGGGGCCTCTTGTCTTGTAATGTAATTGGCCATGACATGCTTTGATATGTTATATAATTTCATAATTGATAACAACATTTTTCTTCTGCAGTACCAAGTCCTCCATGTTCAGTGTCTCCAGAATCCAGCGTGATAAGTTCATCAGTTCCTGTAAACTCACTTGTTCCACTTGATATTATCACTTCCACCCAAAATGCATCCACGGGTAAGTTTACCATACATAATACCAGTTTCTTGGTTACTAGTTTCCCATGATACTGAAATCTAACTTCTCGAAATCTTTATTACCATCACATCCTCGCACCCTCAAGAGAAAAGGAAACATAAAAAGAACGAAACATTTGCATACAATTCCATCATATTATTTCAATGAACAAAACACATTCATTTCTGAATTTACAAATTTTTATGCTCCTGCATGAAATGCAAAAGGCATTAAGTGTTACCTTTGTCCTCCCATCTGTGTGTTTATCAGGGATCCATCCATACATCCATTCATCTGTGTGTATGTGTAAGTTTTTGATTTTGAGATGATAACATGAATATCCATTCCTTGTCTCATTTCCAAGACCTCTCGAACTCTTTTGGATTGATTTACATACATGACAAAATACAGAAATTTCATTTGGCCACATTGGCATTCTCAGTTATGGACTTATTCCCCCTTGACTTAGTGACAAATGATACATTTTATGGATTCTGGATAATTGCTTGAGTATGCATTCAGATATTTTTGGAAACTTTGACATATTGTTTAGAATGACAAAATGCAGGTCAAGTTATTGTTTAGTCATATTCACATTCTCAGGTTCACAGTTATTCCCCTTGACTTAGTAAAGTTCTCAAAGTACACTTGTACCTTGTCTATGGAGATAATAGAGAAAACAATTCTACCAAACCTTGTAAGGATTTATAGCTTTGTTCAAATCATGATGGTGTAATGAGGCCTCAGATTTTCAACATTAGGTAATGGAGAAACATTAAAAAATCTTCTCCCAAACCCTATCTTCCATTGCTCTCGAACTTGGCATCAGGCCTCTCCATACGAGGCAAGCATTTGCTCACGCGTGCCCCGTTGTCGCCTAAACATTTTTTAAGGAGAGATCCTCGGCACTTGCCTCGAGCTGTCGAAGTACTCACTCCATAATCGTAAATGTGGATTCCGTCTGACAATAAACTGACCGTGAAAGCACTTGGGAAATTCGGAAGTATTTTTAATTTAAATTTTTTAGTGTGAAGTCTGACACAACGTTGACTTCTAATTTCCTATTTAAATTCTGCATTTTGTCGCAACTCACGTCCCGGTAGCAGTCTGGTACACATCGTACTATGAATGTATACGATCATACACAAATAGGTTTCCAATTGAAATTACTCGGCTAATTCAGCTGTTTCATGCGTAACTTGAAAACTGTTCAAAATACCCAATTCTCCATTGTAACAGAAGCGTTTGGAGACTGGAGTCCAAACACTTCTGTTACAATGGATAATTGGGTATTTTATTTATGTTCATTAATTCATTTAGTTTTGTTTGAATTAGGTATTAGAATAGGATTATAGGATATTAGTAATATTCTATGTTTATGTTTGAAGTTTTGGATTTGTTAACTTTGTTACTACATAGTAAGGGAGCGCGGTGGCTCAGTTGGTAGAGGTGCAGGCTGCAAGCCGAGAGGTCCTCGGTTCGAATCCCACCTGCGGCAACCACGTTGTGTCCTTGGGCAAGACACTTCATCTCCATTGCCCGCATGGGGGCACGATGACGCCGTGTACTAAGGCATACTGTACGTCGATGGTGCGCATGTCTTCAACCAATCTAACCCTGCCTGTGCTGCAGTGCGGAGTTACGATGTTGGGGAGCTGGCAGCTGCTCATCATTGCTCGGTGGTTCTCTCCGGGTACTCCGGCTTCCTCCACCCGTAAAACTGTCACGGTCATGATTAGCCATTGTGCATAAATATGTGACCTTAAACACCAATAAATAAATAAATAAATACTACATAGTACATAGTACTACATACTAATTAAAATAAACTAATACAGTGTTAAGTTGACATTTACCTTGATAACTGACAAGTTGACAACCCTCTTGCATCTTGCCTTTGCATTCAAGGCAATGTGAAGTGTGCCATTGTGTCTGCAACTCTGCATGGGAAAAAGCTTGTTTTAATGGGCAATTTATTGGTCTCGTAGAGTCTAGATGTGTGAAGGTTTCCAATCTGACATGCATGCCATTGCCATGTATGTCAGATTGGAAACCTGCACACATCTAGACTCCAGAGACCAATAAATTGTCCACTCCATTAAAAGTTAAACAAGCTTTTTCCCATTGTTGGAATCCACTTGCCTTAATGACCAGAAGGAGAGCAACTCGTCACCATAAATAATTTCTAATAGTTTCTTCAAATGTAATGCCTAGTGTTAGTGTTATATTGATTGCTTTGTCTGTGATTGAATTGGGCTGGGTGCATACATTTTAACTCTGAATACACTTTTTAGCTCTGTTCTCACTATATGGAAACCACTACGGGTGTTATGTAGACTCTTCCGGTTGAGAGACACTGACAAGATCGGGCGTAGGGGGATGTATATTTTATTGATCGTTTTCGACACATGTTACCAAATTTTCAAATAACTGCTCTGTGTGCTTTTGTAGATGTATGGTGTATCTTCACACTGTGCAAGTTAAGCTTAAAAAGCTTATTTTATCTCTAAAAAGTAAATTCTTGTCTACCTCGAAATAGAAAACATGATTTTCTTGCAGTTCGTTGTTGTTTTCGACTGCAAGGAAGAATTTGTCAGTGTTATAGTTGGTCATTTGGCAACTGCAACTATCCGTTCTTTCAAATATTTGCTTATAGAACAACTGCATTGACCACCCCCTCTCTTTTCATTACTATAATGTGATGAGTAGATGTTGCATGGTATATGTGTTTAGAAAATTAGTTCTGTACAGTTGATCAAATATAAAATATTTTAAAAGTGTGTGGTTTAGCCTGAGTGAATATTCTTATAAATTTCTGTTGTTGTGTTGAAAGATTTTAAGAAACTCTGGTGACTTTTCTATCTATGAGTCACTCATACCCTTATTAAACTAATGGCAGCGCATCGCTAACCAGAACTTGAGCTTGCAAACATTACCTTGTTCTTAAAATTAGAGACTGTTTTGCAATGAATCGAGTCTATGATCTGTGTTGTTTTTCCTCTTATCGTCTCTTTGGACAGCTGCGTCATTTCAAACGCTTCAAGTAAAATCAGCTTATTATGTGAAAAACTGTAATGATTGATTTTACTTGGCAATTTGTTAAAATGCCTCCAAGATGGTAATATTTTTTGCTCAATCTCCAACAACTTTCGTATTAAATTCAGCATTCAATTTAAAAGTCAATATGTTACCAAGAAGATGGTCATTCCACAATGAATACTTTTTTGAAGAATTGAATTTTTGATTTAACGTCTTGTGCATAGTTACCAAAGTTAATTTCCCAAATGGGAACCCTTGGAAGTGCAGCAGTGCTTATCCACTGTGCTGAACTAGTTCTGTTCTACTGGTAAAATAGGACCGGTCACCAACACCTAAGATAGATGTCCTCTAAAGTGGGCAATACAGGTATACATGATTGGCTGAACTTGATTTTATACTTGTATTCTGGTCGTGGTATAGGCATTGATGTTAAAAGTGCATTTAAGGTGCTAGATAAGTAATATAATTTTGTTTATTTTGAAATTCCACCTCTGATATTCCTAAAATTCAAATTAAATATACAGAAATGTTACATCAAAATGAAGTATGAGATGTATAGAACACGAAACACGTATGTAATCAACTCATAGAAATGACAGTAGGCACCACTGGTTCCTGGAAGTCTGCTACCGTATTCATACCAGAACTGATAATATAATAATATTTCACGAGAACAACTTGTGGCCAAATGTCTGTGGCAGAAGCTTGGGGCCCTGGACCTGGGTGGTGAGTTTGTGGGAACTCTGAAAGCATAATAAAGTGAACTTAGCCTGGATAACATAACGATAAAACGTGTGCCTAAGAAGACAGGCCTGAAACAGGGGTACATCCTTTCGCCAATTCCTTTGTACTGTACATCAAAGATTTAGAAGATGAACTCCTGCATTGTGATGAGGATGTAGCAGTTGGGGAACTGAAAATCCCAGGTCTATTTTTCAAAGATGATATGGTGCTAGTGTCAGAAAGTGAAGTGGAGGCTAGAGAAAATGCTGGCAAATGTTGGGACATATGGGAAGAAATAGGGACTCGAATTAAATGAAAGCAAATGCAAAGTTTTACCCAAGGGTTGTAGAGTGGTTGGCAGCAGCAAACTTCTTTGTGTGAAAGAGACACATGACTACGAGTATTCAGGGGAACATAGGAACATTACGGAAAGTGGTGTCTATCGAAATGACACAAATAAACTAACTATGAAAGGAGAGTGAATCCTTAATCAAATGAAATTGATATGGAGAAACAGCTTCAATAAGCTTTTCATGGTGAAAACAATTTGGAAAATTGTGAGTGTGCCAAGTACAACACATGGACAGGTACGGAATATTACGAATTAAAACATGAAGACAGGGTGGATAGACCAAAGTGAGGGAGTTAATAGATAACTATTCAATAAGATCTCAGACTTAGTAGAGGGCACAATCCAGGCGAAAAGTTGTCAGAGAAAAAGTCATGTTGGATTGAAACATGAATTGGCGAGATGGGAGGGGGGGGGGGGGGGGGGAGGTCAAAGCAAATAGGTAATTGGGTGTCCTGCATCATAAAAAGAAGCCAGGTTTTGAGGAGTACCTTGATGGCGCCTATGGGATGGTTTGTTGTGTGGGGTGGGGAGGGGGGAGGGAGGTGGTCACTGTAGTTCAAGGTGAGGTCGCAGTCGCTGGAGCATAGACTAAAAGAGGGAAAGACAATAAAAATGAATTGTGTAATCTAGGCGTAGTGGAGATCCTGGAACACTCTATTAGAATATCCAAAATAAGAGTCTTAACTGAATAAGATTCCCGGAAGTATGATGGGGAAGTGGAGTGGCAGAGTGAAGGACATACGGTGACACAAGAGGGTTAGTATGCTTATTGGAGAGATTGGGAAGAGTGGGGAACCTGGGACCAGCCTAGGGGGGAATTTTAGGGAGACTTCATGTCTTGCTCCAGAAAAAATAGGGAGACTGCAGGCAAGTGGGGAAAATTAATAATATTTAGGTACCACCCCCTGCCGCCCCTTCATATTTTCAGCTCATGGACCTCCATTAACACCCGATTAATCCAGGTCTAGTTGTCTGTGATGCATTCTATGCCAGGTTAAAAATAATTCAAGTAATTATTGATTAAAAATCCCCCACTGCTACCCTCTTCTTCATGACCTCTCCTCTCTTCTTCATGCCAATCTCCCCCAGAACCCTGCTGTGGTTTCCTTTCACCAAAGTCTACTAAGCGAATAATTTCCTAAGTCTGAAAGTATGAACATGACTAGATGTAAGATGGTTGCTTGGAAGGTACTTTTTCAAGATCCTTCATATGCACATTTATGCCTGTTCAAAGCTTTTCTTGTCATCACTAAAGCTGCTTTTTTTTCACGTGTTTCAATTCCATTCGTGTTTTTCTGGGAATACACGGCCCAACATTTAACAGATGTCATTAAAACAAAATAAAAATACAGTGTTAAAAAATATGTTTGTTGTGCTTACATTTTCAGTAGAGAATTTTCGGCATCCTAAGTGACGTAACCTGCTTTCAAACTGGGTTGTTTTGTTGAGTCGCGTAAGTCACCTATTTTCGCTTCAACACTTGAAGCTTCTATTGAAACAGAACAAAATAGAAATAAAAAATCCGCAAAAAGTGACAGTTGACCATTGATTCTCCTGTGATTTCAAATAAATGGTTGCTTATTTGAAGAATGAAAATGCCCATTTATCACACTCAAGCACATTCGATTCTTGAAAATAATCTTTTTGGCTCACCAACAATAGTTGTGTGAGCCTATGGCATAGCCCTCATGTCTGCATCCAGATTCCTACATTTTGAACTTTTGTGCGCAGGTTTTGATATTTTTTTTTTTTGATTTTGCTTTTTTTTATGTAGCCAGTAATGTGAAAGTTTGGTAACATATATGTCGGAAATGATCACTAAAATATACAGACCCCTGCACCCAATCCTGTCAATGTCTCTCAACCAGAAGAGTGGAAACAAAAATGCCTGTAATGGTTTCCATACAGTGGTTCTGAAAGTCAGTAGATTTTTTCTGATACAAGTTGTCTGTTGTTCATCCGTTGTTTGGTGTCAACATTTTGTTTGTCGTTTGTCAGGGTGGCAATTTCCTTACCACTTGACAAAACTTGATGAGACATCTTGCATACATATATCATCAGGGGACTGTGTGTTGCATACCACATTTACATTCCATACCCCAAGGTATATGTCAAATGTTAATATTGTCATTTCGTAGTGATATTTCTTATCTGTTCTATAATTTCTTATCAACCTACCTTACAATTTTCTACAACAGGCTTGCATTACAGTGGAAGTCCCTAACGTGGAAGTATACTCTCCATTTTGATCTTTCCCAAGCAGTTTGGGAAAGAAAAGTGGTGCAAAAGCACCAAGAAAAAATAAGCCAAAACTGGGTCGAGTGCTACCAGTGCACACCCAGTAGGTGATGCTCTTCTAGTACAGATCCATGGCTTCCGGTACCAGTGCGCAGACGTGTAACCAACGACTCATTCTTTTTTCTTCCGCCTTCTTAGGAAGATGTGCTTTCGTTTGCTCTGATAAAACGGAGATAATTCAACTCATGTTCCTGTGACCAAATTATGGATCTGCTGATCTTCTAATAACTGGGCTGTGTTTTTTATACCCCCCGAAAAAATTTTTTCAGGGGATATATAGTCAAGGTCTCCGTCCATCCGTACTTCTGTACGTCCTTCCGTCCATCCGTCCATACGAACATTTTGTATTATAACTCGAGCATCAGTTGTCAGATTTTATTGTTCTTGGGTATGGTGATAGGGCAGCTTGGGGGAACGGATGCCCTCATACCTATCATTTCGTCCATTCATGTTTGGTAGAGTTATGGCCCCTGTTTGTTTTTGGCCTCTGTGTGTGACTAAGATAAATTGTACCATAGCCTATAGGGTTGTTTGGATGAACCAATTCTCTTCTTTCGGAGGTATATAGTCGAGGTCTCCATACGTCTGTCCATCCGTACAAACATTTTGTATTATAACTCGAGCATCAGTTGTTGGATTTTAATGTTCTTTGGTATGGTGATAGAGCAGCTTTGGAGAACGGATGCCCTCGTATCTGGCATTTCGTCCATTCATGTTTAGTAGAGTTATGGCCCCTGTTTGTTTTTGGCCTCTGCTTCTGACTAAGGTAAATTGTACCATCGCCTATAGGGTTGTTTGGATGAACCAATTCTCTTCAAACATTCAGACGTTATTTATTTACATGCAAGTCCGACTTTGCTACCTTTGGGGGAATCAGCACACGCGTTAGCGTTGCTCTTGTTGTATATTCTTGTTATAACATTCAACCACATTTTTTGTATTTTTAGCTCACCAACAAAGCTGTGTGAGCTTATGTCATGACCCGAGGCAGGGCAGCGGCATTGGTTTCAACACTTGTGTTAAAGTTATTGTACCAGTCCACTTTGACTCTCAGCCATGTTGCTATGCACCTCATACTGTGCTTATATGACTTACAGTTACCCACAGACCCTTAACCAGTAATATTTTTTTGATTTTTAATGTTTTTGCAATGTTAGACGTTTTTGTCAAAGTGGACTTTCTAACTTGTTTTGCTGTATATGAGAGGAAGCTACCACCGGTATGCTGTGGCTTTCATATTTCATGCATGTATTAAATGCATCAATATAAGATGACATTAACCCTTGCCTGGACATTTTTCGGAGATTTTTTACTCTTTCAGTGCAATATTAGACTTTTTTGTCAGTGTGGACTTAGAAAAGTTCTGACCTGTTTTGCAATGTTATACTTTTTTGTCAGTATATGTGTTAAATTCATCAGAAGAAATCAGTGATGAATCTATCTGATGAATAATTAAATAATTGAGTATTCCGCGTGTTCTGTACTGGCCTTGTATATACTTGGTTAACTAACATTCTCTTATTGGGGTCTGTCGTTCTCTTATTGGGGTCTGTCGGTGGCCGAGTGGTGTGCGTGAGTCCTTTCTTAATTCTATGGCATCCAAGAAATTTGAAAAAGACAAGTGTCGCTGATTTTTTCAGAGGTGCAGTTCGTAGAATTAAGTACTTAGATGCAACTATCTAATGAATAGTTAGACTTTTTGTCAGTGTGGACTTAGAAAATTTCTGACCTGTTTTGCTGAATATGAGTGGAGGCTACCAATGGTATGCTGTGACTTTCATATTTCATATATGTGTCAAATGTATCAATATAAGATGACATTAATCCTTGGCCAGACATTTTTCGGAGATTTTTTACTTTTTTAATGCAATTTTAGACTTTTTTGTCACTGTGGACTTGGAAAATTTCTGACCTCTTTTCCTATACATGAGTGGAGGCTACCACTGGTATGCTATGGCTTTTATATTTCGTGTATGTGTTAAATGCTTCAATATAAGATGAATTAACCCTTGGCCAGACATTTTTCGGAGATTTTGGACTTTTATGATGCAATGTTAGACTTTTTGTCAGTGTGGACTTAGAAAATTTCTGACCTGTTTTGTTATGCATGTACATGACCAGACATTTTTTGCGGATTTGTAATAAGCCTAGATTTGTTACATGCCATGTGTTGATGAGCTAATGGAGATGGACACACCCCTCTTGTTTTTATCAGCTTAACTTGACAAAGTCAAGATAAGCTATTGCCATCACGTGTGCGGAAGTCTGTTAGTCTGTTCACATTTTCCTTTAGCATAGGCTACACCCTGTAATTTTTGTGCGGTCATCGCTAAATTTCATATGCAGGTTTGAGGTCATGTCTAGATGAGAACGTCCCCTTTTGGTTGCTATTGGTCAACCGTGATGGCTGCCCAAGCCCAAAACCCAAAAACCATTAGCACAGTCTACAGGTCGTATTTATGAAGGCATATTTTATTGTAACTTGGTAGGATGCCTCTGTATAATATCTAGATGAGAATGTTCCTTTTTGGTCATGATCTGTTAACTGTGATGGCTGCCCAAGCCCAAAACCCCAAAACTTTTAGCATAGTCTACAGGTCATATTTAATATGGAGGGATTTCATTGTAACTTGGTAGGATGACTCTGTATGATGTCTAGATGAGAACTTCCCAATTTGGTCGCAATCTGTCAACCGTGACAACTGCCTTAGCCCAAAAACTTTAGCACAGACTACAGGTCATATTTATGAAGGGATTTCATTGTAACTTGGTAGGATGACTCAGTACAATGTTTAGATGATAATGTCACCTTTTGGTCGTGATTGGTCAACTGTGATGGCTACAGGGGCCCGAAGCCCAAAAACCTTTAGCACAGTCTACAGGTTAGATTTATGAAGTGATTTCATTGTAATTTGGTAGGATGACTCTAGATAATGGCTAGATGAGAACGTCCCCTTTTGGTTGCGATCAGTCAACCGTGATGGTTACAGAGGCCCAAAGCCCAAAAACCTTTAGCACAGTCTACAGGCCATATTTATGAAGGGATTTTATTGTAACTTGATAGTATGACTCGTTTTGGAATAATTTCACTGCAAATTGGTAACTTTCATTGATATACATCAACTGTGAGGGCCACATACATTAACTGTGAGGGCCACATTAACCCGCCCTGCAATTCTTTAGTACAGTCTACACCTCATATTATTTTTAGCTCATCTTGACAAAGTCAAGCTGAGCTAATCTCATTGCTCTCCATCCGTCGTCCGTCCATCCGTCGTCTGTCAGCAACATGTTTTGGTCTTCTCCAAAGCCACTGGGCCAATTCAAGAGAAAGTTTGTGTGAGTGATGGTCCTGAAAGGGCATTGGATTTTTATTCAACTCCACATGCCCAGCCCCATAGGGAGGGAGTGGGGAAAAATGCTCCAAAATATTTTTGAAATCTCCTTCTCATGAACCAATGTGTACAATCACTTGATATTTGCTATGGAGCTTCCTTTTGAGGTTTAGAATCAAGTTTGTTCAAACGAAGTTCGTGAAGCATTATTTGGCTTTGTAATGAGAGGGGTAAGATTTTTAGAGGGGTAAGATTTTTAGCCTCGCCCAAAATATCTATTTTCTGAACCGTTGGTCTGGTTTGAACTAAATTTGGTATGTGGTATTATTTGGTCATAAGTACTTGACTCATGCAAAAAAAAATCCCGCATCCCCATGGGAACCCTGGGAGCTAAAAATAGAAATATTTTCAAACGCCCATATTTCCCAACCACATGGAACAGAGAGCTGTTATTTGGTATGAAGTATCCTTAGGACCAGTAGAACTGAATGGTAAAAAAAAAATGCCATCGGTTATGTTAGGGTGTTCTGTAATGGGCATCGAAAAAATGCTGTGTCGGCATATTTGCAAAAATTAAAAAAAATCTTTTCTCCAGAACCAATCATCAGAATCTTTTGATATTGGGTATACAGCATTCATAGGGGGTCAGATACAAGTTTGTTAAAATAAAACCCATCGGTTCATATTTAGGCTCAATACAGGAGCCCAAAGTTTTAACATCGGGTAATTTGGTGAATATGCATTAAAAATCTTCTTCTTCAGAACCACCAGTCAGAATCTTTTAATGTTTGGTATACACCATTGTTATGAGGGTCGGATTCAAGATTGTTCAGACCAAGTCCCTAGGTTAATATTTGGGCTTAAGTGCATGTGTGTGTGGGGGGGGGGGGGGGGGAGGGGGGGAGTGAGGGGGGGAGTGAGGGGGGGGGGGGTTCAGATTCAAGTTTGTTCAGTTCGAGTGCCTGGGTTAATATTTGGGCTCCATAATCGAATATGAAATTTAACAATACATTTTGAGGGAATTTCTTCAGAAATTTTCTTCTTTAGATCCACTGGTCAGAAAGCTTTCATATTTCGTATACAACATCTCTAGGGGAGTCAGATTCAAGTTTGTTCAAATCGGATCAATAGGTTAATATTTGGACTCGTTATGGTAGCCCAAATTTTAACTTAGTGCAATATGAAGAAATTTATTCAAAATTTCTCTTCTTGAGATCCAACAGTAGGAATTCGTGCATATTTCGCACACAACATCTCTAGGGAAGTCAGATTCAACTGTGTTCAAATCGAGAGCCTTGGTTATTATTTATGCTCCATATGGGAGCCGGAATTGGCCATGTTGCTGAAGAATTAAAAATTTTGTATTCAGTACCTTCTAGAGGTGTGTAACTAAGATTAATCCACATAGGTTGCATCAAGGGGCTTCATAGGGGAGCTCTACATTTTACATTATGATCAACCAAAGAAAAGGCACGATGCCCATAATATTTTTGTCACTCCTGTGGGACTCAAGGTTTGACAGTGTATCCTATGGAGATGGATTTCTTGGACTCTGTTTATATTGTGTTCTGTTCAAGATGAGCGCTTCAGGCCCCGTGGGGCCTCTTGTTAATTGGAAACATAGCATACAGGGAACAGAAATTAACATTTTCCCAATTATCACAATTCTTGTCTTATTTCATAATCCTTTCATAAACATTGAACATTATCCTTTTCATCAAACATAACACACAGACAAGTTAAGCAACAATGTCATTGACACTTTCATTTTCTCTGTGTTCGAGTGCGACTTTTGTGTACCGTGCAGTTCAGTTATTGGTTGACAATTTATGCTATCCTTTAGGATATTCTTTTGGGAGTTAGGTGTCAGTGGGGGTGGGGTGTGTGGGGGTGCTGTTCTGGCAGTATTACTTCCCTCCGTTGAGTGTGGAATTTCTGCTTTCTGGGTCCCTTTTTGCTATCTGAGTTCGGTTGTGTTCCCACCAGGCCTTTTTTTCCGGTAACATCCTCTTGCAGTTGGAGGTGTTCTACTTCTTTTTAGCTCACCGAAGGGAGCTTAACTTATCATTTGCTGTCTGTCGTCGTCTGTCGTTAACTTTACATTATCGACTTCTCCTCACAAACTACTGGACCAAATTGAACGTAATTTGGTGTGCATGTTTCTTATCATATGTCAATCCAAGTTTGTTCAGATAAACTCGCCGCACCCACAGAGGGCACCACAAGGTGCATAACCCTGATAACACCCATAAATCTTTTAAAAAATTCAAAAAACTTCTTCTTCACATCCACCAGTCAGAATCTTTTCATATTTGTTATACAACATCTCTAGGGGGGTCAGATTCAAGTATGTACAAATTGAGTCCCTGGGTTAAGATTTGGGCTCTCTATTGGAGCCCGAATTTTAACTTAGTGCTATATGTGGAATATTCTTTAAAAATCTTCTTCTTCAGATCCACCAGTTGAATTCGTTTGATAATTGGTATACAACATCTCTAGGGGGGTCAGATTCAATTTTGTTCAAATTGGGTTCCTGAGTTCGAATTTGGGCTCTCTATTGGAACCCAAATTTTAACTTGGTCCAATTTGAGAAAATTTCTTTTAAAAATCTTCTTCTTCAGATCTACCCTTCAGAATCCTTTCATGTTCGGTATATAACATCTATAGGGGGGTCAGATTCAAGTTTGTTCAAATCGAATCGCTAGGTTAATATTTGGGCGCCTTATGGGAGATCAAATTTTAACTTTGTGCAATACGTGGAATATTCTTTAAAAATCTTCTTCAGATTCACCAGTCTAAATCCTCTCATATTTGGTATACATCATCTCTATGGGGGCCAGAATCAAGTTTGTTCAAATCGAGTTCCTTAGGGGAGACCAAATTTTAACTCGATTGAAGCCCAAAGTTTAACTTGGTGCAATATGAGGAAATTTCTTTAAAAATCTTCTTCTTCAGATCCACCAGTCAGAATCCTTTAACATTTGGTATACATTATCTCTAGGGGGGTCAAATTCAAGTTTGTTCAAATCGGGTCCCTGGGTTGAAAATTTTGGGTCTAGTTCGGACTTAGAAATTTTGGACCCAAATTGTAGAAAAAATGTTTTTCTATTTTTTATGCGTTTTGTTCAATTTTGAGATGGAAAAATTTTTTTTTTTAGCCTGAAAAGTTTGGAAACAAAAATTTTAGCCTGAAAATATTTGGTCTGGATCGCACTCCGAAAATTTGGATCAAAAATCGGAATTGGGGGGTTGGGGGTGGGGGACCATGGGGATTTTTTATGTGTTTTGTTCAATTTTGAGACAAAATTTTGGGTCCAGTTCCGAGTAGTTTTTAAAATCTTCTTTAGACTCTGTAGTCAGAATGCTTTCATATATGGTATATAACATCTTTAGGAGGGTTAGATTCAAGTTTGTTCAATCCTAGCCTCTGGGTTGATATTTGGGCCAAAATTTTAACTTAGTGCAATATAAGGAAATTTCTTTAAAAATCTTTTTCAGATCCACCAGCTAGAATCCTTTCATATTTGGTATACAATATCTTTTGGAGGGTAAGACTCAAGTTTATTCATATCTGGTCCCTGGGTTATTAATTTGGGCTACCTATGGAAGCTTGAATTTTAACTAACTCACATGCATGCCTGTAACAGGGCTAGCATGGAATTAGTTTGCTGGGATGCTGTGTTGGACACAAGCCATTCCCTTCCTGAAGGTCAGCGCGCTTTTCTTCCATCCACTTCTTCGATGGGTCCATGATTATTCCATTGTTCTGTGGTTACGGTCTGGGATGTCGTCCTGTGTCATTCCAAAGATCAGCTGCTGCTTTTGCCTTCTGTCAGAGGCCAGGCTGTTCTAAGCCTAGCATCCCTTCTGCTTCCTCCCCCTGCCACCGCTTCTTCCTCTTAATCACGTGGTAAGGGTAAGCATCGGCAGACCAGAGGGAGGTCTCAGGATCCTTCATCTAGCAGAGAAGGTGGTTTCTCTTCTCACAGGCCTTCCGAGGATCGAAATGAAGGTCCTAACCTTGATTCATCCCAGGTTGGAGGAGGGATATCAAAGTTTACAGACCGTTGGGCCATGATCACATCTGATCCATGGGTGTTAGATGTTGTTCGGTCCGGTCTGCAGATATCCTTTCCAAGGCACCCCACTCTGTTGAGAGTGCCTCTTCCAACCCAAGTTCCTTCAGATGTTTCATGTCCACAACTTTTGATCAAGGAGATAGACAATCTCCTGTCAAAGGGGGCATTCAAGGTTGTCAAGAACATCCATTCAGCGGGATTTTATTCCCGCCTGCTATTGGTGCCAAAGAAGTATGGCTAAATATGGTGGTGGTTTCCCGGGTGAGGGCTGTGATTTTCTCGCCTTTTGCCCTGACTCTGACCCAGTTCACATCCATGACAGCTCAGAGTATTCTCTGGCTGCTGTGTCTCTGTGGCTCGGTGACAGATCTCATTCCTCTTGGTTGACTGCTTGTCAGACCTCTCCAACACTTTCTGCTCAGTTGTTGGAGACCAAATGTCGATCCTCTGGATCTGGTGCTTCAGTTACCAGCATCTCTTCATCGTCACCTTCTTCCCCTTACAGATGTTATGCAGGGAGTTACGTTGGACTTGCCCACGTCTGATCATGTTCTGATGGCAGATGCCAGCGATCTCAGATGGAGAGCAATGTTGGATTCTCTAGGTCTTTCCCTTCATGGGACCAGGATCAAGCAGCTCTTCACATCAACTAGAAGGAGCTTCTTGCTCTTCTTCTGAGTTTTCAGCAGTAGATTCCCCACCTTTCGAATCATCAGGTCCTTCTGTTTTCTGACAGTTGGACAGTGTCACTTACATTCGGAAACAGGACAGCACTCACAGTTCCCACGTACAAATTAGCTCGAGATCTTCTGCTCTCTCAGGATGTCAGTGCTGGTGTGGAAGTTCATCACATTCCCGGTCATCTGAATGTCCTAGCCGACTCCCTGTCCTGATGGGGCAGGGTCATTTCCACCGAGTGGATGCTTCACAGGGCAGTGTTCCAGTCGCTTTGCGATCTTTGGGGTCATCCCCACATCAATCTTTTTGCTACCCGTTGGAACCATCAGATGGAACTTTCATGTCCTCATGTCCAGATCCTCTGGCTTTTGCCCTGGATGCTTTGTCACTCGATTGGAATGGTCTAGTCGGCTACAACTTCCCGCCGGTTCCGATTCTGCCTCAGGTTCTAGCCAAAATACGAACTTGCAGTTGTTGAATCATTCTGATCGCTCCCGTCGCCTCAGCGGTTGTGGATCATTCAGCTCCGCTCCCTGTTGGCAGTAGTTCCGGCTTGTCTCCCTCTGTGTCATGACCTTCTTTGCCAAGGTCACCCAAGGAGGTTTCACGTTGACCCGACTTCATTGTGCCTTCACGTATATCTTTTCTCAGGTCCTGTTTCCTCTGTAGAGGTTTTTCGAGATGAGCAATTGAGTGCATTTCTTCTTCAAGGCGACACTCCACTGGTTTAGTGGAAGGTCTTCTGCTGATGGTGTCTGCTGTCTGATCACTCTGTTGATTATGCCGATCCTTCGATAACACAGATTGTAGAGTTTCTAGTATATCTGTTTGATTCTTGGGGGTCTCCAACCTGTTACCATCAAAGGGTTCAGGTCAATGCTTTCGGAGACCTTTTTATGTGTACCCATACTATGTGTGGTACACATAAATCCGGCATCCGGGGTGGCCATTCGTCGTTTGTCCATCCTTTGTCCGTCCATCTGTCTGTCTGTCCATCTGCCCATTTGATTGTCTGTCTGTCCATCTGTCCGCCCGGCATCCGTATCCATTTCTTTGGCATTCGATAACTTGAAAAATATTGCTTGGATTGTCAAGTTACTTTATATTTGTGTTCAGGTTACTGATGTGTCGAGCTGTATAGTTTTTGGTGTAAATCTGATAATTTGATCCTGAGATATTAACTCTTTATCCTTCAAATTGAGAATTCTTCCAATCCCTTTGGCATGAGATAACTCAAAAAAGATCAATCCAATTGTCATGTTACTTTATATATGTCTTCAGGTTACTGATGTTCCGAGCTGTATAGTTTTTGGTGTAAATCTGTTATTTTGATCCTGAGATATTAACCCTTTATCCTTCAAATTGAAAATTTCTCCAATCCCTTTGGCATTCAATAACTTGAAAAATATTGCTTGGATTGTCAAGTTACTTTATATTTGTGTTCAGGTTACTGATGTGCCATGCTGTATAGATTTTGGTGCAAATCTGATAATTTGATCCTGAGATATTAACCCTTTATCCTTCAAATTGAAAATTCCTCCAATCCCTTTGGCATTCGATAACTTGAAAAGTATTGTTTGGATTGTCTAGTTACTTTATATTTGTGTTCAGGTTACTGATTTGTCAAGCCGTATAGTTTTTGGAGGAAATCTGATAATTTGATCCCAAGATATTAACCCTTTATCCTTCAGATTGAAAATTCCTCCAACCCCTTTGGCATTCGATAACCTGAAAAAAATTGCTTGGATTGTCAAGTTACATTATATTTGTGTTCAGGTTACTAATGTACCAAGCTGTATAGTTTTTGGTGTAAATCTGATAAGTTCATCCTGAGATATTAGCCCTTTATCCTTCAAATTGAAAATTCCTCCAATCCCTTTGGCATTCAATAACTTTAAAAATATTGCTTGGATTGTCAAGTTACTTCATATTTTGTCAAGTTACTTTATATTTGTGTTCAGGTTACTGATGTGCCGAGCTGTAAAGTTTTTGGTGTAAATCTGATAATATATTCCTGAGATATTAACCCTTTATCCGTCAAATTGAAAATTCCTCCAATCCCTTTGGCATTTGATAACTTGAAAAATATTGCTTGGATTGTCAAGTTACTTTATATTTGTGTTCAGGCTACTGATGTACTGAGCTGTATAGTTTTTGGTATAAATCTGTTATTTTTATCCTGAGATATTAACCCTTTATCCTTCAAATTGAAAATTCCTCCAATCCCTTTGGCATTCGATAACTTTAAAAATATTGCTTGGATTGTCAAGTTACTTTATATTTGTGTTCGGGTTACTGATGTGCTGAACTGTATAGTTTTTGGTGTAAATCTGATAATTTGATCCTGAGATATTAAACCTTTATCCTTCAAATTGAAATTTCCTCCAATCCCTTTGGCATGAGATAACTCAAAAAATATCAATCCGATTGTCATGTTACTTTATATATCTATTCAGGTTTCTGATGTGCTGTGCTGTATAGTTTTTTATGTAAATCTGATCCGGAGATATTAACCCTTATCCATCAAATTAGACACTCCTGCAATCCATTTCTATATGTACCCATACATGTATGGTGTACATAATGTCGGCATCCGTGGTGGCCCTCCGTCATACAGATTTTTACTAGTTGCACGTATGGGTACACATCTGACAATTTCATCAGCCTATTTTCCTATGTAGGAAAGTGTCTTATCGGCACTAATCTGTACCTTTCCAAGCTTATTCGGCACTTTTCTTTGAAAAGGCCTAGGATTTTGCAGCTTACCCCAAGATGGAATCTTTCATGGGTGCTGCTTTGCTTGGGGGTGGGGGGGGGGGGGGTGGGGGGGGGGGGTATATAAGGTGGATATATGTTTTACCTCAAGCAGAAGGGTTAGTGAGCTTTACACACTCTCAGTTGATCCAGCCTTTTTCAGGATCTCTGCCAGCATTGTTACCTTTACTACTGATTGCTCCTTTCTGGCCAAGAATCAGATACCAGAAACTACTCCACCTCCTATCTGTATCAGGGCTCTTTCTTCTGCTCAGGGTAATCACCCTTTGTCTGTCTGGTTGGTGCAATTTACATTTATCTCAACTGGACACAGTTCATTAGGAAATGCAGGAAAGGATTTTTTCTGTCTCTTATTCCTGGTCGTCAGAAGATCTCTCCTCAATCCATTTCTTGATGGATTTGTCTTGCCATTTGTGCATCCTATGCTCATCTAGCGACAGACGATTGTATTACCAATGATATTTTTGCCCATGAGGTGTGTGCCTTGTCTACCTTCTGGGCTTATGCTAACTCTGTCAAATTGTCAGATGTTATGCAGGCAGCCTACTGGAGAAATGCTTCTACTTTCTCCACCTTCTGTCAGCATCAGTTGCAGGAGCAGCCTGGGAACCTTTTTTCTTTGGACCCTCTTTCTTCTGCTCAGGCTGTTGTCTACCCTAGCCATTAGGCTTCTTCCAAGGACAGTTCCAGCCCTGAGCGTGGTTACTGTCCTTTCTGTCTGTATATCACACAAAGCCATACGCCTCATCTTTCATTGTCTTTTACTAATGTTTGTGATGTTACAGCTTTATAGGCCTAGGGAACTCTTCTTCTGTCTACGGTTCCTGCGCAGTCGAGTTATGTGGGGGTTGGCTATGTGAATCCCTCCTCCTATTGTCTATTCAGACTGTTGTAAACAATTGTAAGGTACATTGATAAGAAATTTAAATTTTATAGTAAATTTCCTTATTATACCTACCACAATTGTTTATGTGGAGGCCCTCCCGTCTTCTTATTCGGGTAAGAATCCTTCCGCCCCACTGATCAGATAACTCCAATGTTGGAGGATTTAAAAGAATGGGTCGTTGTTTACAGATCTGCACACTGGTACTGTAAGCTGTGGATATGTACTAGGAGAAGAGAGTCCTCTACTGGGCGTGCACTGGTAGCACTCAACCCAGTTGTGGCTTATTTTTTCTTGGCGCTTTTGCACCACTTTTCTTTCCCAAATCGCTTGGGGAAGATCAAAATAGAGTATACTTCTGAGTTAGGGACTTCCACTGTAATGCAAGCCTGTTGTAAACAATTGTGGGAGGTATAATAAGAAAGGAAATTTACTATAAAATTTAAATTTCTTCACTGCATGACATAAATTGATGAAACTGTTTACACATGTATGTCATCAGTAGATAGTGTGTTATTTACATTCTACATTTCAAAGTCATGGTCACAGTTGAGTGCCAAATGCTAGATATACCTTTCTTAGTGACATTCGTCAACATTTTATTTATCCCGACCAAAATTTCCTTACTACTTGACACAACTTGATGAAGCTTCTTACACATATAACATCAGCAGATAGTGTGTCAAACGCCATATTTACATTCCATATGTCAAGGCCAAGGTAGCAGTTAAGCTTCAAATGCTAATAGCTAATAATGCCATTTCTTAGTGACATTCTTGTCTGGACAATAACATCTTCACTACATGACATAAATTTATGAAACTTCTTACACATATATATCAGGACACGGTGACTCAGTAGGTAGAGGTGCAGGTTGCAAGCCGAGAGGTCCTTGGTTTCAATCCCACCTGCGGCAACTGCATTGTGTCCTAGGGCAAGGCACTTCACCCCATTGCCCACGTGGGGGCACAGTGACATTGTGTACTAAGGCACACTGCACGTCGATGGTGCACCTGCCTTCATCCACTGCTAACCCTGCTTGTGTGGAGTTAGTATGTTGGGGAGCTGACAGTTGCTCGGTGGTTCTCTCCGGGTACTCCAGCTTCCTCAACCCGTAAAACTCTTGTGGTCATGATTAGCCATTGTGCAGAAATATGTGACCTTAAACACCAATAAATAAATAAATAAATAAATAAATAAATAAATAAATAAATAAATAAATAAATAAATAAATATATCATTGGTATCATTGAAACTACTTGTCATAATATGATGGAATGGCTTACATATATTTCTCATCAGTAGATAGTTTGTCAAGGTAATAGCTATGAGTCAAATGTTAATAATAGCACAGTAACATTTCTGATCTGGAACATAACTTCTCCACTACATGACATAAACTGCTGAAACTTGTTACACATATATATTATCAGTAGTCAGTTTCTCGTGTGCCACATTTACATTCCACATTCCAAGGTCAAAGTCACAGTTGGGTGTCAAATCCTATTAACATCATTCTTAGTGACATTTAACAGACTTGACCATAATTTCTTTACTTCCTGACATAACTAGATAAAACTTCTCCCACATACATATCATTAGTTAATGGCACATCAATTTTACCTTTCATACTCTAAGGACAAACTTCACATGTGTGCATCTCTGGCATTCATGTGTGTCAACATTTTGTTTGTCTAGACTATAACTTCCTTACTACTTGACACAACTTAATAAAACTTCTTACAATAAATATCACCAGCAGAAAGTGTGTTGTACAACACATTTACATTCCATACTCCAAGGCCAGCTCACAGGTAAGCATCAAATGTTAATAATCTCTTTTCTTGGTGACATTATTTGCAAGACCATAACTTCTCCACAACTTGACAAAAATTTATGAAACTTGTAACCTATTTCTGTCATCAGTAGACAATGTGTTGCACACCACATTTACATTCTACATCAGGCCTTGAAAAATTAAAAATTTGCGTAACCTAACCTTTTTTTCATGGCATAAATACACAGAACGACACGTGTGTGAATGGGTTAATCGATGCATGAATTCCCACACAGAAGGATAAAACGAGAGGCCACAAGCCTCTTGTTTTATCCTTCCATGATGGCACAAGTACCATATCGATTAACCCATTCACACGTGCGTGTCATTCTGTGTTTATTCCTTTCCTTCTTGTTTATAAAAACAATTATTAGAAGGACACTCAGCAATTCATTTGACAACTATCAACAAAAGAACACATTTTATTGCCAACCAAATTTGCAAGGGGAACCTGTGGTACTATTTCGTCCCCAGAGTTCTAATGTGTTTTGTGTGCCCACTGGTGCATAGAACACATTGGAACTCGGGGATGATTTTCAGCTGTCGTTAGCGATTCAAATTGTATGTTGTGTCACACAATTTCTAGAAAATTGAAGTGAAATGTCGCTTCTATATAAAAATAGTCCATCAACTATTTCCGTTCCACACATATGTGGAACAGATATTCATTTTCCACATGGTTTAGTGTTGCTTTAGATGGGGATTACATAGAACAGGTGTGTAATAACCCTTTTTTCCCGGTCCTGTATACTACCATTTACTGAGTTGAGCATCTGGAGTTTCCATGAATGCCTGTGTTCCAAATAAAACTTGAAGTCAATATTTTTGACCAAACAAAATTAATTCGAAAACTATTGTAGCATATTATTTATCAACATTGCTTCTGTAATGCAATGATAACGTGTCACACATTGTTAATTTTTAGATATTTAATAATATTTGGTAAAGGCTTATGATCGCTTTCAATAACTATCAGGAGTCCTCAAAACATGCATTTTGATAAGCTTGGAAGTGTGTTCAAGTCAATAAACTAATGGGCTCAGAGTATAGCTAAAATGCACTTTGCATTCTCACCTTTTATAAAGATTTCCAGCCACAGTTTTCTGCTGTTGTAAATGCCAGAGAGAATTGGTTTCACCTTGAATCTTTCTGGTTTCTACCTTCCAATCTGCCCCAAAGGTCCTAAGAATCTTTTTTTAGCTCACCGAAGGGAGCTCAACTTATCACTTGCCGTCCGTCGTCGTGAACATTTTTCAAACGACTTCTCCTCTGAAACCACTGGTCCGATTTTCATGAAACTTCATGTGGATGTTCATTACTATATGGCAATTCATGTTTGTTCAAATGAAATGGCCACGTCCCTTGGGGTCTCTGTATGGGGCATAACTCTGATAGCACCATATGAATTACAGAAAAATTCTTTAAAAATCATCTCCAGAACCAGTGGGCAGAATCTTTTGATACTTGGTATGCAGCATCTTGGTATGGGTCTGATTCAAGTTTGTTCAAATTGGCTCCCTGGATTCATATTTGGGCTCACTATAGAAGCCCGAATTCGTACTTAGTGCATTTCAGGCAAATTTTTTTAAAAATCTTCTTCTCCAGATCCAGCAGGCAGAATCTTTTAATATTTGGTATGCAACATTGTGGGATGGATCTGATTCAAGTTTGTTCAAATCGGCCCCTGGATTTATATTTGGGCTCAGTATAGAAGCCTGAATTCAAACTTAGTGCATTTCAGGCAAATTTCTTAAAAAATCTTCTTCTCCAGATCCAGCAGGCAGAATCTTTTGATATTTGGTATGCAACATTGTGGGTTGGATCTGATTCAAGTTTGTTCAAATCGGCCCCCTGGATTCACATTTGGGCTCAATATAGAAGCCTGAATTCGAACTTATTGCATTTCAGGCAAATTTCTTAAAACATCTTCTCCAGGTCCAGCAGGCAGAATCTTTTGATATTTGGTATGCAACATTGTGGGATGGATCTGATTCAAGTTTGTTCAAATCAGCCCCTGGATTTATATTTGGGCTCAGTATAGAAGCCCAAATTCGAACTTAGTACATTTCAGGCAAATTTCTTAAAAAATCTTCTTCTCCAGATCCAGCAGGCAGAATCTTTTGATATTTGGTATGCAACATTCTGGGGTAGGTTTGATTCAAGTTTGTTCAAATGGCCCCCTGGGTTCATATTGGGCTCAGTATAGGAGCCCAATTTGAACTTAGTGAATTTCAGGCAAATTTCTTTAAAAATCTTCTTCTCAAGATCCAGCAGGCAGAATCTTTTGATACTGGGTATGCAGCATGCTTAGGGAGGTGAGATTCAAGTATGTTCAAGCCATGTCCCTAGGTCCATATTTGGGCTCACTGTGGGAGCTTGAATTGTAACTTAGTTCGAAATGAGGAATTTTCTTAAAAAATTTTCTTCTTCAGATCCAGCTGTCGGAATGTTTTGATATGTGGTGTGTAGTATCCTTAGGGGGTGAGATTCAAGTTTGTTAAAGCCAAGTTCCTGGGTCCATATTTGGGCTCCCTGTGGGAGCCAGAATTATAACTTTGTTGTCAATATGTGGAATTTTTAGTTCACCAAAGGGAGCTCAACTGATCACTTGCCGTCCGTCATCGTGAACATTTTTCAAATGACTTCTCCTCTGAAACCACTGGTCCGATTTTCACGAAACTTCATGTGGATGTTCATTGCTATGGCATTTCATGTTTGTTCAAATGAAATGGCCACGTCCCTTGGGGGCTCTGTATGGAGCATAACTCTGATAGCACCATATGAATTATAGAAAAATTATTAAAAGATCATCTTCTCCAGAACCAGTGGGCAGAATCTTCTGATACTTGGTATGCAGCGTCTTGGTATGGGTCTGATTCAAGTGTGTTCAAATCGAGTCCCTCAACCAATATTGGGGCTCACTATGGGAGCATGAATTTTTACTTAGTGCAATTTAAAAAAAATTCTTTAAAAATCTTCTTCTCCAGAACCAATGGGCAGAATCTTTTGATATTTGGTATGCAGCATCTTGGTATGGGTCTGATTCAAGTTTGTTCAAATCGAGTCCCTTGATCAATACTGAGGCTCCCTATAGGGGCATGAATTTTTCCTTAGTGCAATTTAAGGAAAAATCTTCTTCTCCAGAACCAGTGGGCAGAATCTTTTGATATTTGGTATACAGCATCTTGGTATGGGTTTGATTCAAGTTTGTTCAGATGGAGTCCCTTGATCAATTTTGGGGCTTACTATGGGGACCTGAATTTTTACTTGGTGCAATTTAAGAAAAAAAAATTAATCTTCTTCCAGAACCAATGGGCAAGATTTTTTGATATTTTGTATACAACATCTTGGTATGGGTCTGATTCAAGTTTGTTCAAATTGAGTCCCTCAATCAATACTGGGGCTCACTAAAGGGGTGCGAATTTTTACTTAGTGCAATTTAAGAAAATTTCTTTAAAAATCTTCTTTTCCGGAACCGATAGGCAGAATCTTTTGATATTTGGTATACAGCATCTTGGTATGGATCTGATTCAAGTTTGTTCAAATTGAATCCCCCATTCAATATTTGGGATCACTATGGGGGTGTGAATTTTTACTTAGTGCAATTTAAGAAAAAATCTTTAACAATCTTCTTCACCAGAACCAGTGGGCAGAATCTTTAGATATGTGGTATGCAGAATCTTGGTATGGGTTGGATTCACATTTGTTCAAATTGAGTCTTTTGATCAATATTGGGGCTCACTATGGGGGCGTGAATGTTTACTTTGTGCAATTCAAGGAAAATTCTTTAAAAATCTTCTTCAGAACCATCATGCAGAATCTTTTGATATTTGATCAGCAGCATTGTCCCATTCAGTCCTGTTGATGTTTTAGCTCCACAGAGAGTATAGATTTACTCTGTAGAACCTTAAGAATAGCTTTTCATAAAATTTGTGTCTTTACAGTATGGAACATTCGGTGAGCGCCTAAGGCCCCCTGGGGCTTCTTGTTTTTTTTAACTATTTACAACCCACTCCCTACTCTCATTCCTGCCAACATAATTTCCTTTTATGGAGGGAAACATAGTAATTAAAACAGGTCGAGGGCTTTACGGTTAAAAGACATGTGTGCGTAAGCCAAGAAGATCACATTGGACATTTCAACCAAAAGCATTCTGTGATTTACCAGTTGGGAATCTTCTACCAGGGGATTCCATACATTTTATGAATTATTTCATTGTCATCATTATTTTTTGTGAACGTGCTGACTGTCATGATGGCCTGCTCCAGAAAACCACCCGGTTGTGTCAGTTGTGATGTGTTTTATAATATAGTTATTGAGTTAATATTCAAGGGAGATGGGGAAGCCTGATTTTGTTACCCATTTCTTAACCCATTATTGAGAAGCTGTTTAAAATTAAGCAGAAAGCTTCGTCGCATAAATGGTGGTGCTAATTGTTGTCAATTTTACATCCCATTATGCCCCTGTGGGAACCCTGTGAAGTGAAGCAGTGCTTGTTTACTGTGGTGAAAAAAGCTATGCTTTTGAGACAAAAAATGAAAAAATAATGAAAATTGAATGGTGATTTTTGTAAATAGTGCTGAATGGTTTTATCTGCTTTGTTGGAAAAATGGTTAACATGGATATTCAATCAAGTATTCAATAAAATGGGCTCCACTGTTCTTGTCATTTTCATTGTTTTCTGAAATATGCAGGTGGTGATGTTAGGTAGACAGCCAATCTGGCTATGTCATCCCATGTGGTGTGCATTTCTCTGTAACTTGTGATGCACTGTAATCAAAGTCTTCCTGCATACTGTGAATAAAATTTCTGAATCTGACTTTCTGAGAATCATGACCAGTATGACATGTATCCCTGGAGAAAATATCCATGGAATGGTATCATGTTGTTTAGTCATAAAGTGAAAATGATTAATTTCTTTTGTCAAAAATAGGGTTGAGAATAAATAATGATGTTGTCAAATGTATTCTACCATTACAATATTATTTTCCTTTGTCGACTATACTTATATCTCTTTTTACTTTCAGCTGCTTTTTCTATTCCTTTGCCATTTTTATGTCAAGCTCAACAGATTTCAAATTCCTATCAAGCTGGCCAAAGATCTGAAAACCAAAGTGTCCATCAGCTGAATATTAGCAACACTGATAACAATTCACTAAACATTGAGCATGAGATTATTGCAGAAGCCATTCCATTGCAGACTCTCACTAGCCAGTCCCGGGACACTTCTGCACAGCAATCGTCTACACTGCCACAGCTGAACAACTTCCCCATTGATGCTAACCTGCTCCAGTCATTAGCACAATCTTTACAGTTAGCCGTTTCAACACCAACATTGAATAATGTTGGATTACAAGAGAGTCCAAACTTACAGGCATGTCCATCTCCATTTCTACAGATTTCTACAAGTCCATTTTGTCAAAATGAAGGACAGATTTCAAAGCAGAACTGCAGTGCCACAGAAAACAGCAATCAAAATGTTTCCTGTAGATTAGCAGTAGCTAGTCCTTTAACACTTTACAGCAGTGGGCCAGAAAATTTAGAGAAGGATACAAGCAGCACAAGCTCTTCATGCTCTGCAATAATGACACTGGCCAACATGTCAGGTGAGAATAATGCTTCTCTATTAGTGCATGCTTCCCACTCAAACGAAAAGTTCTTGAATTTAGCCCTCTTCCTTGAGAAGTGCTTGAATTTGTGTGCATCCTTGAAAAGTATATGACTGCTACCATCCCCTTGAAAAGTAGTTCAACCCTTTACCCAACATAGACGGTATTAAAATTTATTATTTTAAAAATATTCTATTTAAAAAATTAAACAAAAAACATTATGTGACCCTCTAATTGGAACAAACTCGATGAGCACTTTCCAATGAGAAGGGGTCACATGATATTGTTTTGTGAAAATGTTTTGAAAAATAACTTTTTTCAACTGCTGAATCGGCCTATTAAACAGTCAGATACGTCCAATTCATTAACAAGAAAGATAATTCAGTTTGAGACGCCTTAGTCTTGTGTGTAGATTCTAAACCTTTTTAGTTTATTTCATGAATTACTGTCAGTAATCGGATAATGTGTTATGATGTAATACACTTTTGAAAAGGGTTCAGGGAGTTCTTTCCAACAGTGTGTTATATCAAAGCATTTCAACGTTTCATCATCATACAGTAGATTTCATCATCATGGTTCTTAAAGAGTTAACAAATGAACAAATATCAATTCAAGTAAAGATATTTGTTGAAGATGTAGGAATGTGGGTGAACAAAAAATTGGTATCCATATTTCTTTCCAGGCAGATGGCAAGCAAAAGAAATGATCATCTATCCAATTTGTGTAACCCTGATAGTCCTTGAAAATCATCGGCAAATTCCTTGAAAAGTGTTTAAACAGTGCTCAAATTTGATTCGCTAATATCAGTGGGAAGTCAAGTAACCTATCACAGTTCTGAATTTAAGTGCTGCAAGATACAAAAAGTTAACACTCACTCTAATTATAAATATTCAGAGCAATTCTTTGTATTCTTTGCATCAAATTTATTTCAAATTGAGTCCTTGAAAATCTTTGGCAAATTCCTTGAAAAGTGTTTAAATAGTGCTCAAATTTGATTCACTAATATCAGTGGGAAGTCAAGTAATCTATCACAGTTCTGAATTTAAGTGCTGCAAAATACTATTAGTTAACACTCACTCTAATTATTAAGTTTAAAGATTCAGAGCAATTCTTTGCATCAGATTTATTTCAAATTGATTTTAAAATCTCCTGAAGAAGCCATACAAATGTAGTTGTCAGTGCCACAAGCTCTTTGACAGACCTTTAACTCCTTACATGCTGTGGGCAGATATTCCTGCAAAGGACTGGAGAACACTTGACACGAAAATAGGTAAAGCTTGAGCAACCTAACCTAGTTTTCACCTTCAAATTGTACCAACTTTTTGACCAGGAATTTCTTGAGTCTAATTTTTTTTACTATTTCATCAAATCTAGTCATGGCTGCTGTTAACCCTTTACCCAATGCAAACAATATCAAAATTTATTATTTTAAATATCATTTTTAGCTCAACATATAATACAGGTTTTTTTCTCATGCATAAATTATGCCAATTATACTTACTTTGATCTATTTAATGTTACTTTCAACACTGTAACTGCAAATGCCAGTACGGCTCGGGCTAGAGGCTGTATTTATGAACCGATTTTTACAAAATTTCTTGGGTACCTTTGTTATCACCGTGGGACGAGTACGAGTGGTTTTGGGTGCAGTCCGAAATTCAAGATGGCCACCAGCAGACATTTTGTACTTTAGTTAGTGCAATCAATGTTTTGTACAGAACTTCTGTATGAAAGTTCAGATTTGAATAAATTTTTGTATGAATGTTTAGTAACATGGAATACATCACATATAATACAGGTTTTATTCTCGTGCAAAAATTATGCAAATTAGATGAACTTTGATTTATTCAGTGTCACTTATACACAGTAAGTGCACATGTCAATACGGCTCAGGCTAGAGTGTGTATTTATTAACCGATCTTCACGAAACTTCTTGGGTACCTTTGTTATCACCTTGGGATGAGAACGAGTGTTTCTGGGTGCAGTCCAAAATTCGAGGTGGCTGCCAGTGGCCATTTTGTACCGAAATTAGGTCCAATGAGTTTTTTGTACACAACTTCTATACGGCTCAGGCTTGAGGCTGTATTTGTGAACCTATCTTTACAAAACTTCTTAGGTACCTTTGTTATCACTGTGGGGCGAGAACGAGTGTTTTGGTGTGCAGTCCAAAATTCAAGATGGCCACCAGCAGCCATTTTGTACCAAAATTAGTGCAATCAGTCTTTTGTACAGAACTTCTGTATGAAAGTTCGGATTTGAATAAATTTTTGTATGAATGTTTAGTAACATGGAATGCATCACATATAGTACGGGTTTTTTCTCATGCAGAAATTATGCAAATTAGATGAACTTTAATTTATTCACTGCTACTTATATACTATAAGTGCACATGTCAATACAGCTCGGGCTAGAGGCTGTATTTATGAACCGATCTTCACAAAATTTCTTGGGTAACTTTGTTATCACCTTAGGACAAGAATGAGTGTTTCTGGGTGCAGTCCAAAATTCAAGATGGCTGCCAGTGGCCATTTTGTACCAAAATTAGGTCCAATCAGTTTTTTGTCACAACTTCTATACAGCTCATATTTGTGAACTCATCTTCATGAAACTTCTTGGGTACCTTTCTTTTCACCTTGGGACAGCAACGAGTGTGTTTTGGGGTGCCTTTGTTATCACTGTGCTATGAGAACAAATATTTTGGGGTTCAGTCAGACCCACTCTGGGACTCAAAAGATTTCTTTTCTAGTTTAGCATCTGACTGTCACCCACCTTTACCTATACATTTGTTACAGGCTACACTCAGTATTTATGTACAGACCGTTACAATACTTTATATATACCTTTGTTATCAGGTCATTACCTAGATGTTTGTCATTACTGTGTCACATACTGTTCATGTACATGTCTTAACAAGTTGAGCTACAGTGTCATTGACACTTTCATTTTTTCATAATTTGTATTCAGATATCCATTGTTTGTAAACAAAAAAGAACAGAATTGGGGCCAAAATGCACAAAATTTTTAAAAATCTTCTCAAGAACCAGCCATAGCAGAGACTTAATATTTGGTATGCAGCTTCCATTTGAGGTGTAGACTCAAGTTTGTTCAAGAGAAGTTTGTCGGGCAATATTTATATTTGTTCTGAGAGGGGCAAGAATTTTTGCTCCGCCCAAAATTTCTATTTTCTGAACCCAGAGGCCGATTTGAACCAAATTTAATATGAGGTATTATTGGGTTATAAGTACTTGATTTATGCCCCAAAAAATTTTCTTGCAGCCCCGTGGGGACCGCAGGAGATAAAAATAGAAAAAAATGAAAACGCCCATATCGGCACCGAGAATTTTTATTTGGTGTGAAGCTTCCTTAGGACCAACAGAAAGGATTGGTAAAAAAAAATTGCCATCAGTTTTATCGTAGGGTACAGTTTCGGGACTTTGAAAAAGTGTTGAGTCAGCACTTTTTAACACTGTTGGCAATGGGAAAAACATTAAAAAATCTTCTTCTCCAGATCCAGCAGGCAGAATCTTTTGATATTTGGTATGCAACATTGTAGGGTGGTTCTGATTCAAGTTTGTTCAAACTGCCCCCTTTGGTTCATATTTGGGCTCAGTATAGGAGCCCGATTTCGAACTTAGTGCATTTCAGGCAAATTTCTTAAAAAATCTTCTGGGAGCCTGAATTTTAACTAAGTGCAATATGAAGTAATTTCTTTAAAAATCTTCTTATTCAGATCCACCAGTCAGAATCTTTTCATATTTGTACACAACATCAACATCTCTGGGGGGTCAGATTCAAGTTTGTTAAAATGAAGTTGTTGGGTTAATATTTGGTCTCCCTATGGGAACTCAAATTTTAACTTAGTGCAATATGAGGAAATTTCTTTAAAAATCTTCTTTTTCAGATCCAGTCTTCAGAATCTTTTCATATTTGGTATACATCATCTCTAGGTGGGCCAGATTCAAGTTTGTTCAAAAATTTTAACTTTGTGCAATATGAGGAAATTACTTTAAAATCGTCTTTTTCAGATCCACCAGTCAGAATCCTCTCATATTTGGCACTCATCACCTCTAGGGGGGGGGGGGGGGGGGGGGAGGGGGGGGGGGGGGGGGGCTATATTCAAGTTTGTTCAAATCGAGTTCCTTGGTTAATATTTGGGCTTCCTATGGGAGCCTGAATTTTAACTTCGTGCAATATCAGGAAATTTCTTTAAAAATATTCTTCTTAAGATCCACCAGTCAGAATCCTTTAACATTTGGTATACATCATCTGTAGGGGGGTCAGATTCAAGTTTGTTCAAATCAGGTCTCTGGGTTGAAAATTTTGGATCTGGTTCGGACTTAGAAATTTGGGACCAAAATTCAAAAAAAAAATTTGTTTGATTTTTTATGCATTTTGTTCAATTTTGAGATGGAAAAAAAAAATTTTAGACTGAAAATTTTGGGTCCGGTTCTGACTTGCAAATTTTAGACCAGAATTTGGAAATATTTTTTGTGTTTTGTTCAATTTTGAGACAAAAAAAAAAAAAATTAAGCCTGAAAATTTTGGGTCCGGTTCTTTTCAAAATCGAGTTCCTAGATGAATTGGAGTGCTTTTTATGTGAAAATGTTTTTACTCTATGTCCTCCCCTCCATTTCTTATCAGGGGGGTAGGGTGGGGGGGGGGGGGGGGGGTGCAGTTAGATACAACAAAATGTTTGGTTGCAAAATATATTTTGAATGATTTAGATTGATTTTATGCAAAAAAACCCCTCCCCCCCCCCCCCCCCCAAAAAAAAAAAAAAAAAAAAAAAAAAATGATCTCCACCCCCACTCCCCACTCCGGGGGTCAATTAAGCAGAGGGGAAAAAATTGCTACAAAATGCATTTTGAAGGAATGACAGTGAATTTATGTGAGAAAAAGGACCCCTATAATAATTTCATGACTTCATTCCTCTGAAGTGTTGATGAGCCATGATTAGCTGGATGTGATCCAAAATACTTCTTTGAACAATTTGTTTAAGAATACTTCAGATCCACCGGTCAGAATTCTTTCATATTTGGTATACAACATCTCTAGGTGGGTCAGATTAAAGTTTGTTCAAATCGAGGCCTTAGTTAATATTTTGGCTCACTATTGGGGCCCAAAGTTTAACTTAGTGCAGAGTGTCAGGACATTTCTTTAAAAACTTTCTTCAGATCCACCAGTCAAAATTCTTTCATACTTGGTATATAACATCTCAAAGGGGATCAAGATTCAAGTTTGTTCAATTTGAGTCCCTGGCTTTATATTTGGGCTCTCTATGGGTGGGGGTGGCGGTAGCAGGGGGAGCATGTTAGGCTCAGATTTGTTCAAATCCATTCCTTAGTGTTTTTCCATAAAATTTCATGGCTTCATTCCTTTGTAGTGTTGATGAACCACGTCTTACTGAATGAGACCCCCAAATACTTCTTTCAACCACTTTGTCAGGTGAGCGATTAAGGCCCCATGGGGCTCCTTGTTAGCTCACCGAAGGGAGCTAAACTTATCACTTGCCGTCTGTCATCGCCGTCGTCCGTCCGGCATCGTGAACATTTTTCAGATGACTTCTCTGATGAAACCGCTAGGTCGATTTGCTTGAAACTTGGTATGGATGTTCATTACCATATGTCAATTCAAGTTTGTTCAAATGAAATGGACATGCCCACCTGGGGCTCCATAGGGGGCATAACTCTGATAGCACCCTATGTATATTAGAGAAATTACTAAAAAATCTTCTTCTCCCACACAAGTGGGCAGAATCATTTGATATTTGGTATACAGCATTATGGGGTGAATCTGATTCAAGTTTGTTCAAATCGGCCCCCAGGATTCATATTTTGGGCTCACTTTGGAAGCCCAAATTCGAACTTGATGCATTTCAGGCAAATTTCTTAAAAAATCTTCTTTTCCAGATCCAGTAGGCAGAATCTTTTGATATTTGGTATGCAACATTGTTTGGTGGATCTGATTCAAGTTTGTTCAAATCGGCCCCCTGGATTCACATTTGGGCCCAGCATAGAAGCCTGAATTCGAACTTAGTGCATTTCAGGCAAATTTCTTAAAAAATCTTCTCCAGATCCAGCAGGCAGAATCTTTTGATATTTGGTTTGCAACATTGTGGGGTGGATCTGATTCAAGTTTGTTCAAATCGGCCCCCTGGATTCACATTTGGGCCCAGCATAGAAGCCTGAATTCGAACTTAGTGCATTTCAGGCAAATTTTTAAAAAAATCTTCTTCTCCAGATCAAGCAGGCAGAATCGTTTGTTATTTGGTATGCAGCATTGTGAGGTGGATCTGATTCAAGTTTGTTCAAATCGACCCCCTGGATGTACATTTGGGCCCAGTATAGAAGCCCGAATTCGAACTTAGTGCATTTCAGGCAAATTTCTTAAAAAATCTTCTTCTCCAGATCCAGCAAGCAGAATCTTTTGATACTTGGAATGCAACATTGTGGGGTGGATCTGATTCAAGTTTGTTCAAATCGGCCCCCTGGATTTATATTTGGGCTAACTATAGAAGCTTGAATTCGAACTTACTGTATTTCATGCAAATTTCTTAAAAAATCTTCTTCTCCAGATCCAGCAAGCAGAATCTTTTGATATTTGGTATGCAACATTGTGGGGTGGATCTGATACAAGTTTGTTCAAATCGGCTCCCTGGGTTTCTATTTGGGCTAAGGATAGGAGCCCAAATTTGAACTTAGTGGAACTTAGTGCATTTCAGGCAAATTTCTTTGAAAATCTTCTTTTCAAGATCCAGCAGGCAGAATCTTTTGATATTGGGTATGCACCATGCTTGGGGGGGTGGGGGGATTCAATTTTGTTCAAGCCAAGTCCCTGGGTTCATATTTGGGCTCATTGTGGGAGCCCGAATTATAACTTAGTTCAAAATGAGGAATTTTCTTTAAAAATCTTCCTCTTCAGATCCAGCAGTCGGAGGAATGTTTTGATATCTGGTATGCAGCATCTTAGGGAGATGAGATTCAAGTTTGTTCAAGCCATGTCCCTAGGTCCATATTTCGGCTCACTGTGTGAGCCTGAATGCTAACTTAGTTCAAAATGAGGAATTTTCTTTAAAAATCTTCTTCAGATCCAGCAGTCGGAAATTTTGATATTGGGTATGCAGCATCCTTAGGGGGTTGAGATTCAAGTTTGTTCAAGCCATGTCCCTAGGTCCATATTTGGGCTCACTGTGGGAGCTTGAATTGTAACTTAGTTCGAAATGAGGGATTTTCTTAAAAAATCTTCTTCTTCAGATCCAGCAGTCTGAATGTTTTGATATGTGGTGTGTAGCATCCTTAGGAGGGTGAGATTCAGGTTTGTTAAAGCCAAGTCCCTGGGTCCATATTTGGGCTCCCTGTGGGAGCCCGAATTATAACTTAGTCAATATGAGGAATTTTTCTTTAAAAATCTTCTTCTTCAGATTCAGCAGTCGGAATGTTTTGATATTTGGCATGCAGCATCCTTAGGGGATGAGATTCAAGTTTGTTCAAGCCATGTCCCTGGGTTCATATTTGGGCTCACTGTGGGAGCCCAAATGATAACTTAGTTCAAAATGAGGAATTTTCTTTAAAAATCTTCTTCTTCAGATCCAGAAAATGAATGCTTTTGATATTTGGTATGCAGCATCCTTAGGGGGGTAAGATTCAAGTTTGTTCAAGCCATGTCCCTAGTTCCATAAAATTTGTCTCTCATCGCTTCATTCCTTTGTAGTGTTGATGAACCATGTCTAACTGAATGTGACCCCAAATACTTCTTTGAACCACTTTGGCCAGTGAGCGATTAAGGCTCGTTGGGGCCTCTTGTTTATTATACACCTGTAGCAACTCCCAGAAGCTAAAAATAGAAAAAAAATTCACCTGCCCACATTTCCAGACCTGCATGGTACTGTGAATTGTTGTTTGGTATGAAACATCCTTAGGACCAGTAGAATGGAATAGGCCAAAACAATTTTAAATCAGTTGTGTCACAGGGCTCCATAATTATGGGAACAACCATTTTAACACTGTCAGTCATGGGAAATGCAAAGTCATGCTCTCTCTTGCTTTCTTTGCCATAACTACAATCAGAATCTTTTGGTATACAACATCCTTGGGATGGGCTGATGATCTGATTCAAGTTTGTTCAAATCAAGTCAAGTCAAGGGTTGATATTTTAGCTTCATACAGGAGCCTAAATTTTAATGCTGAGTTAGAGTATTTTCAGAAGTTGATTGGTATGGTGATTATTCTGTAGTAAATGGTTGTATCTGCCCATCTGCCTGCCTGCCTGCCTGCCGTCACAGGGCCAGTATAAAGTGTCACTTTTTGTGTTTATTGCAACTCTTTATTTACTTGCAAGATTATATTGTAAAAATAGTTCTTGGAAAGTTTATTGATATAACTACAGTTTGACTGAACCAGTTTGCTTTTATAGTTTGTATTTAGGGTACTCATATGTTTTTAGAGATTCATGAGGTTTATGACCTATCGGTTGTGCAGAAATTTTCTTTTTTAACTTTGAATATGTATTTGGGAAATCATCCATCTGCTCTGCAGATTTTTCATTTCACCTGACTGAAAATCAAGATGAGCTATGGTGATCACTCACCATCGTAATCTGTGAACATAGTGTTTGAACCTGCTTCTCCAAAACTGCTGAACCGATTTAAGTTAAATTTGAGGTGATTGCTTGTTCTGACATCACATTTTGTTTTTTTCTAAAATCAACTTGCCCAGCCCCATAGGAAGGAGGTGGGGGAAAATGCTCCAAAATTTAAAAAAAATCATCTTCTCATAAACCAGTGGGTAAAATGACTTGATATTTGGTATGAAGCTTCCTTTTGAGGTGTAGAATCAAGTTTGATCAAATGAAGTTCATGGAACAATAGTTGCCTTTGTAATGGGAGGAGCAGGATTTTTGGCGCTGCCCAAAATTTCTATTTTCTGAACCAATGGTCCAAGTTGAACCAAATTTAGTATGTGGTATTATTGAGTCCTAAATACTTAATTCATGCAAAAACAAAACTTCCTGTGTCCTTGTGAACTCCAGAAGTTAAAAATAGAAATATTTTCAAACACCTGTATTTCTCAAACCTCACAGAATGGAGAACTGTTATATGGTATGAAGCATCCTGAGGACCACTAGAATTGAATGGTAAAAAAGAATTGCCATCGGTTGTGTCAGGATGTTCTGTAGGTGGTGCATCGAAGAAATGACGAGTCAGCATATTTGCAAAAATTTCTTCTCCAGAACCACTAGTGAGAATCTTTTGACATTCGGTGTAGTGCATTCATGGGAGGGGGGAGGTCAAATTTCAAATACAAGTTTATTAAAATTAAGCTCCTTGGTTCATATTTGGGCTTGATACAGGAGCCTGAATTTTAACTGAGGGCAATAATTAAAATAATATTTAAACATCAACCACCAGTCAGAATCTTAGAATGTTTGGTATACATAATTGTTATGGGGGTGAGATTCAATGTTGTTCAAATCAGATCCGTCAGTTAATATTTAGAGCTTCCTATGGTAGCCCGAATTTTAACTTTTTTTCAATATGGGGGATAATCTTTAAAAGTCTTCTTCATCAGCTCAACAACTCAGAATCTTTTGATATTTCATATACGGCATTCTTAGGGAGGTCAGATCTAAGTTTGTTCAAACCAAGTCCCTGGGTTAATATTTGGCCTCACTTTTGGAGCTCGAATTATTACTTATTCCAATATGAGTAATAATCTTTGAAACTTGTCTTCCCCAGAACCACTGGTCGGAATCTTTTGATACAGAGTATATGAATCCTTACAGTGCAGGGTCAGTATGAAGTTTGTTCAAATCAAGTCCATCAGTTAATAATTGGGCTCTCTATGGGAGCCTGAATTTTAAATTGATGCAATATGAGGAATAATCTTTAAAAATGTCCTTCATCAGATCCACCAGTCAGAATAATGGGACATCTTGGACAGTCACACCTCAAGTTATATTTGGTATACAGCATCCTTAGGGAAGTTAGATCCAAGTTTGTTCAAATCAAGTTTTTATGTTAATATTTGGGCTCCCTATTGGAGCCTGAATTTAAAGTTAGTCCAATATAAGGGATAATTACTACTGAAACGGTTGGCCCATTTTTGTAACCGGCTAACCATCAGGCATAACTGGATTTCAACTGGATATCTGCTAATTTCAACCGCTGGTATTATACAAAATGCCTATAACGCAAAAACAGTAAAGAATGGAGAGAAAACAGTTGAAAACAATGCCACTAGATTTCTGCAAAACATAAACAAATGAACACCATCGAGTGCCAACGGAAATCGCTGATGTGCAAACAATCGTTAACAGTTTATGACTGCATTTATATGACTGCTATGGTCCCATATAATAGTAATGATACATCATAGCTGGTCACCCTGCATTGTCTGATCACAAAACCAGGCCTTGCCATTTGAAAGTCATAGGCACACGGCATGCCACGCACCTGAAACAAATTTTGTGAGTGCCATTTGTTCCCATGGGCGTGCATTTGAGGTGGGGAACGATTGTCATTGATATAAGGTACAAATTTACCAACCGGTTTATAAATTGTAGTTAGGCATAGTTAACTGTATTATTGTCGTTGATATAAGGTACAAATTTTCCAACCGGTTTGTAAATTGCAGTTAGGCATAGTTAACTGTATTAGCAAAGAGCCTCTTACCTTGAGTGACTTGAATTTCATGTGTTCATAGGGTGAATATGTACTCCTAATTTTTTGAGTATCTTTTTCTGTTCTTTGCTAAGACAAATGTCACACACTGTTACACGTTTACATTTACCTATTCCTTGCAATGAATTCTGGTGGGAACATGTTGCGAGTCGTGAAAGGGGTGTGTTAAGATATTATTATATGTCCCATTGTCCAAGAGGGGAGTTGGATGTTTTGTACATAAATTGTTTAGAACATTTCGTACACAAGCTAGGACGTTTCGTACATGGGGTTGTGACTGTCTTGAGCCAAGTAAAGATAACAACCCGTAAGCAAAAATAACAAATTTATTGCAATAATATATTTATATAAATACAAAACATTCTGGAATGATACAAATATAAAGTTCTACAATGATTAAGTCTGACTTTGTGCAGTATACAATTAGAACATACTGGAAAATATTTATTATAATTATAAGTAGGCCTATGCTAAGGATGGGGCTTAGAACTTTGAATTCCCAAGTCGACTCCTTAGCATAGGTGGTGTAATCCTTACCTGTCATCTCAGTAAGTTGTCTTACTTAAACTAGGGATGAGGAGGGGGGCAATTGATCATTGATCAATTCTTATGATATGTAATCACAGCATTGTGTCAGCATCAATGAGCTCACATCATAATGTTTTGATTTTTTCATCAAAGAAAGATTTTTTTGCAGTCTGCAGTTCATTTTATTTCCTAAAATATTTTCAAATGTACGATATTTGTGGTGGTGTTGGATGTATTAAATTCTAGTCCATAATATTTCAAATGTGGATTTTTTTTTTATATTGGATTATAATACCTTATACAAGTAAGTAGTCTATGAATTCATGTAAAAAATACTTAATAATAATAACAACACATTGGCTGATGGCTGATTTGTCGAGGTTCTTGGGTGAGAAGGCCTTGGTTACCCCTGTTCTCCCAGTTGCCTCCTTATTCCCACACTTCTTCTCTCCTCCCAACACTCGGAGATGAACTGCTTGATGACATCCCTTGCCCCATTCTTTCCTATCTCTCCGATTAGCATATTAACCTTCCCCTTTGAGTCACTCCTTAACCACATGTCCTTCATTTTCCAATCCCACTTCCTCATTATACTCCCAGTTAATCTTATTTTTTTAGACTGCTATTTTGGACTGGTATTCTAGAAAAAGTGTTCCAAGGTCTCCATCATGCCTAAATTACATATCTGGCACTCCTTTTCACTGTTTTTCCCAATTTATCCCCTCAGCTCCAGGGACTGCAACATCAGCTTGAACAACAGTGATCCCTCAAAGGTGCCATCAAGGTTCTCTTCAAAACCAGGCGTCTTTTTATCACGCAGGCCACCCAAAGACCTCTTTGATTTGACCCAATCTCTCCAATTGACGTTACCATCCTCCATGATCCTTTCTCTGACGATTTTTTTTTACCCTGGGTTGCCCCTATGTCTAGGTCTCTGTGATCTCCAATGAGTAGTTCTCTATTAGCTCCCTCACTTGGACCATCCACCCTGTCTTGATATTTGAGTTGAAAATACTCTGGAACATTACTTTACACCATCGTCTCTCGGGGAGATTTACCAAATAATTAAGATAACCGAGTTTCAATAAGTCTATCCTGTTCTTGATCCTCATCCACCCAAGCTCACTGATTGCTTATAGTGCTGTGGCATTACTTGACCCTATTATCCATCGGCCTGCATCGCTCTGTAGGGTTTCCAAGCTATTTACAGCCGTTTGGTTTAGTGGTACCACTACCGTACCATATGTTATACTTGACAGACCCACCATTTCCCAAATGGTTTTCCCCATGAAAACCTTATTGAAACTGTTTCTCCCTATAAGTTTCATTTGATTAAGGATTCGTCTCCCCTTCAGAATCAATTTATTTGTGTGGCTTCGGTAGATGCCTCTTGCTGTGATGTTTATATTTGCCCCCAGATACTCATAGTCACCTGTCTCTTCTGCACTAAGAAGTTTGTTGCTACCTTCTGGAATACAGAACTCCCCCACTATAGACCTTCGAGTGGGGTCCACTTTATGGCCCACGGGTATAACTTTGCTCTTGTTTTCATTTAGTTTGCATCTCCATTTGTTCCTGTATTTCCCAACAATTCCCAGCATTTTCGCTAGCCCCTCTTTGCTTTCTGACACTAGCACCATATCATCGGCAAAATAGTCCCCAACTGCTCCCCCCTCGTTGCCACGCAGGAGTTCATCTTCTTAACCTTTGATGTACAAGGCAAAAGGGATTGGAAAAAGGATACAGCCCTGTTTTGGCACATGTTTTGTTGTTGTGTTACCCAGGCTAAGTTCACTTTGTATATTTTTATGTATAATGCTTTCAGAATTCCAATAAACTGACCTCCCAAGCCCAGAGCCTCAAGCATTCACCACATACCCTCCCTCCATTCTCTATCGTATGCCTTTTTAACATCCAAAAAGGCCTTAAACACTTAAAAACCCTATAAAATTTGCCTATGTACGAAACGTCTTCTTTTGTATACGATACAGTCATTGTACGAAACACCTGTGTACGAAATGACATTAATCCATCTGAATGCCCCTCGTTGTCTGACATTGACTATTGAAAATTTTAAAATTCAAGATTTTAAAATAAGTTTTTTAGCTCACCTGGCCTAAAAGGCCATGTGAGCTTTTCTCATCACTTGGCGTCCGTCGCCGTTTGTAAACTATTCACATTTTCATCTTCTTCTCTGTAACCGCTGAACTGGTGTGAACCAAACTTGGCAGGAATAGTCTAGGGGAGGTCCTCTACAAACGATCCTCATTTTGTTCCCATCAGATGAAAAACATGGCTTCCACAGGCATTCTTTGATTCTAGTTGGTGGATTTTCAAAAATCTTCTCCTCTGAAACTGCCGGGCCAAATGTTTTGAAACTTCATATAAATGATGACTGGGACCCCCTCTACCAACGATCGTCATTTAATGTTGATCGGGTTGTAAACATGGCTGTAATTGCAGTTTACACTTACTATAGAAACCCTAAGGGAAATCACATTTTCATCTTCTTTCTTGGAACTACTGAGCCGACGTGAACCAAACTTGGCATGGATGGTCTTTGGGAGGTCCTCTACAAACGATCCTCATTTTGTTCCCGTGGGTGAAAAACATGGCTGCCAGAGGCATTCTTTGATTCTGATTGGTGGATTTTGAAAAATCTTCCTCTCTGAAACTACAAAGTCAATTGTTTTGAAACTTCACATGATTGAGGACTGGGACACCTTCTACCAATGATCCTCATGTAATGTTGATGTAATGATGCAAACATGGCCATAATTGCAGCTCATACTTACCGTGGAAAGCCTATGGGAAATCACATTTTTATATGTAGTTCCAGTTGAGCGATTACAGGCTCTTTAAAGTCTCTAGTTTATGACTCATGTTCATACTTTTAAACAGTTCAATAAAATCAAAACATGTTTTTTCTTAAACACGCTGATAAAGAACCAAACAGTTAATTTATTTTGGAAGCACCATTACTTGCACTGAGTGATTTTTTCAGCATTATAATCTGCAATTAACAACACCTCATCAAAGAGAAGAATGTAAAATTTGTCTGTAGAAGATTATGTAACATTGACAGGCACATGCTCACTGCTGCCCACGCAGAAAACAACTTGCAGTGCACTCGACTGTTGGCAGTTTGTTACAAACATTTATCTGCAACTTGACAGCCCAAGCGACCGAAATAACTGTTCATTGAACATTCTTACACCTCAACCCTTTCATGTTACAACGGGTACACATCATTGTAAATCAACAAATGTTTGGCAGCTTTGACAATGCTTACATCATCAAAAGAATTCTAACGTCTCGCAGTCAAATACTATTTATTTTCCCGATGCTATCCTGTAAACTATAGGTATAGCAGTTATCTGGTTGACAGCTTTTCCAAACAGTTACACCGATAACCAGTTACAAACTGGTTATTTGGCTAACCGTTTCAGCACTAGGAATAATCTTTAAAAGGCTGCTTCTTGAGATACACAGTCAGAATCCTTTGAAATTTTGGTGGGGGTGGGGGTGCACATTTTTACATAGTGCTAATTTGGTAGTATTCTCAAACTTCTTCTCCAGAACCACCAGTCAGAATCGTTTGGTATTTGGAATACAACATCCTTTATGTGTTTGTCCAAGTTTGGACTCTCTAGTTTTGCATTACTGAAGATCTTGGTATTATTTCTGTGGTAGCATCCCAACACTAGAAAAAAAAGTGTCTGGCATGGACAACAGAGTTAAATTAAATAACTTCATTCCTCTTAAGTGTTAACTAGCCATAGATGCTAAGTAAATCCTTCTTTAAACTTCTATGGTCAGGTGAGTGCCCCAGGCCCTATGGGGGCCTCTTTTTTGTCATTATTGCAATGTTAAAAAATAATGGTTGTGTATCTATTATAGTGATTGATATGCTTTTGAAAAATCATACAGAGAACTCAGTAGAAAAGACGGCTCCTTTGATTCCTGTGACCAGTGTAAAACAGATAACTTCACCATCTATTGATGTGAATTCAAACGGAGAAAAAGCTCAGGTAGCTGGACAGTGTAAGTATTTGCTGATTACAACTTTCTTTTGTGACTGGAAATGAGCAGTCTGTCATTTGCCGATTGAGGTTACCAGAGGTGGCAGTTGCTGATGCTATCCGAAACAGTGGGCCAATTTTTCTCTAGATACCTCTTTCAGTTTAGGTTTGAGACCTTGATTCAGATTGAGGTTCACAGAGGGTAAATTTAATGATTCTGTGCAGGGTAACATCACCAAATTCACCCTCTGGGAACCTCATTTTGCAGATGACAATCTGCTTATTTCCTAGCCTGTATGTGACTGAACACTTCCACTTTTAAATGAAAATGAAATACATCTTTCCTACTCTCCAAGAGGGTAAAAGCAGCCTTTATTCCTGGTAATTGGGAAGAGTAAGTATTTGCTTATTACCTCCAGTTTTTTATGTAACTAAATCATTTTTTTTTTACTTCTGAAAGAAAATGGTGTACATATTTTTTCTCCAGGATAAGTATGTGAAGTTGTCTAGTGTTGACAACACTCCTCCTTGGCTATACTTTGCAATTCAAGGTGGCCATCCGAATCACTAATTCGGCTAAAACCATTTTCGAATCTGTGCTTCAAAATTATCAAATTTGTATCAGTTCACATGGCAAATTATAGAAATGACATCCCTGGATTCTTTCCTTGTATCTCCACCCCTATGATCTAAGATTGATGTCTGATAGGCAGTTGCAATCATGAAGGAGTTTCTTGTTGAAGGAGTATCTTCCCCTCAATGATATTTGCCTATAGGTATGACATCTTGCATCATAAAAATAAAAAGAGGATGCAACTGATATGCATTGAGTCACAGACCTGAACACCAAACAGAACAGAAAAATGAATCCTGTTCATATTATTATACCCCCGCTTCGAAGAAGTGGGGGCTATATAGGAATCGCCCTGTACGTCCGTCCGTCCGTCCGTCCGTCCGTCCGTCTTTCCGGACATGAAATTCTTGTGTGCGCAACTCCTCCTACATTTATCAATCAATTTGGACAAAACTTTTCAGACATCATCACTACTAAGTGAACATGCGCATATTCCAAGATTTTTGATCTGCGACAATTTTAACCAGGTTTTCTCCCTTTGACTTAGATTTATTATGTCTTTCCATCCGAACAAATTCTTGTGTGCGCAACTCCTCCTACATTAATGAACCGATTTTGATGAAACCTTTCAAACATCATCTCTACTAAGTGAACATGTGCATATTCCAAACTTTTTAATCTGCGACAATTTTAACCAGGTTATCTCTCTTGAACTTTGATTTAATATGGGTTTCTACATGAAATTCTTGTGTGCGAGACTCCTCCTACATTTATCAATCAATTTGGACGAAAGTTTACAGACATCATCACTACTAAGTGAACATGCGCATATTCCAAAATTTTTGAGCTGTGGCAATTTTAACTTGGTTATCTCCTTTTAACTTAGATTTATTATGGGTTTCTACATGAAATTCTTGTGCGTGCAACTCCTCCTACATTTATCAATCAATTTGGACAAAACTTTTCAGACATCATCACTACTAAGTGAACATGCGCATATTCCAAGATTTTTGATCTGCGACAATTTTAACCAGGTTTTCTCCATGAAATTCTTGTGTGCGCAACTCCTCCTACATTTATCAATCAATTTGGACAAAACTTTTCAGACATCATCACTACTAAGTGAACATGCGCATATTCCAAGATTTTTGATCTGCGACAATTTTAACCAGGTTTTCTCCCTTTGACTTAGATTTATTGTGTCTTTCCATCCGAACAAATTCTTGTGTGCGCAACTCCTCCTACATTAATGAACCGATTTTGATGAAACCTTTCAAACATCATCTCTACTAAGTGAACATGTGCATATTCCAAACTTTTTAATCTGCGACAATTGTAACCAGGTTATCTCTCTTGAACTTTGATTTAATATGGGTTTCTACATGAAATTCTTGTGTGCGCAACTCCTCCTACATTTATCAATCAATTTGGACAAAACTTTTCAGTCATCATCACTACTAAGTGAACATGCGCATATTCCAAGATTTTTGATCAGCGACAATTTTAACCAGGTTGTCTCCCTTTGACTTAGATTTATTATGTCTTTCCGTTCGAACAAATTCTTGTGTGCGCAACTCCTCCTACATTAATGAACCGATTTTGATGAAACCTTTCAAACATCATCTCTACTAAGTGAACATGTGCATATTCCAAACTTTTTGATCTGCGACAATTTTAACCAGGTTATCTCTCTTGAACTTTGATTTAATATGGGTTTCTGCATGAAATTCTTGTGTGCGCAACTCCTCCTACATTTATCAATCAATTTGGACGAAAGTTTACAGACATCATCACTACTAAGTGAACATGCGCATATTCCAAAATTTTTGAGCTGTGGCAATTTTAACTAGGTTATCTCCCTTTAACTTAGATTTATTATGGGTTTCTACATGAAATTCTTGTACGTGCAACTCCTCCTACATTTATCAATCAATTTTGACGAAACCTTTCAAACATTATCACAACTAAGTGAACATACTCATATTCCCAAATTTTTGATCTGCGACAATTTTAACCAGGTTATCTCCCTTTAACTTGGATTTATTATGGGTTTCTACATGAAATTCTTGTGCGTGCAACTCCTCCTACATTTATCAATCAATTTTGACGAAACCTTTCAAACATTATCACAACTAAGTGAACATACTCATATTCCCAAATTTTTGATCTGCGACAATTTTAACCAGGTTATCTCCCTTTAACTTGGATTTATTATGGGTTTTCAAATGGGATTCTTGTGTGTGCAACTCCTCCTACATTAATGAACCGATTTTGAATACATGTTGCACATTGTAAATGTGTTTTTCCAAATGTAAACCATATATGTGTGGGCTCTTTAAGTATTCAGTGCTGTTCTGTGGAAGGCCACATGCAAATACAAATTTCAACAACAAAAAATGATCTTTATGTATACATTTCCTTATGGCCTTCGCCTACATGATCAGAAGTGCATTCCTCTAAAAACCCAAAGCGGGGGTATTAATCACCTTCACTGATAGTTCTAGTTTCTCTTTTATTGTCATCCTTCCCAACCAGTATCACCTCTGCATTTTCACAGCTCTACCTTTGGCAATTGCCACAGGCTGTAACACATTTCAAGGCATTTTTAAAACAAGAACTCACACCTGTCTTTACTTTCTGCCTTTTCCCAATGATACATCAAAAGCATGAATACATCTGTATCATCTGCCACTACTGTCACTTGTCTGGCATGTGAGGGTGATTCCTTGACACAAAACACTATGAATGTTTTGACATCACTACTTCTTTTGTAAACTTTTGTTCATTAGCTTCCTGTGAATGATTCAGTAAACGTATCAGCTTGTTATTCCTCTCATTTGAAAGAATACTTACTGGTAATTGGGAGGCTTCCATGATCTCTTAAGTCACTGCTGAGTTGATTATCTTTGATTGTGGCTTTTTTTCCTTAACAATAAAAAACAATGCAAGAGTGCTCATACTTTGCCCATACATACATAATATACTTATAAGTAGCTACATTTAGGGAGTTGGTGGCTCAGTGGTTATGGCATTGGACTTCAAAACCAAAAGTTCCACGGTTTGAACCCCACCAGGGGTAATTGCATTGTGACTTTGGGCAAGGCACTTAATCCCAATTGCCCATGTGGTGGTGCTCTATACTAAGGCATACTGCACATAGACGGTGCACTTCTCTTGAACCATTCTGAACTCTGCTTGTGAGGGTTGCTCACCACTGCTCAGTGGTTCTCTCCAGGTAGTCTAACTTTCTCCACCCATAAAACTGTCTTGACACAAGGTGACCATGGCTATCAAAAGGGTGATCAAATATAAAAAAAAGTTAAAGACATCTGCATATGTTGGTCACACAGTTTTTCAGCAATTGTGAGAGATCCAGTTAGATGTGTTGTTGATTCCGGCATAGCATTATCATTAAAGGCATTGTTATTGGAGTGAACTCATTCTCAATATAATATACAGTGTTCTGTTTCCAATCTACTGCATGCATTGTAATTGGTTGTAAGAATTTAGTTTAGATTTTCCATTTTCAGTCTTGGCTCCTGTTGTGTAATGTCGGAACTTGGTCTTGTCTTCTGACTGTTGCCCCATGACACTGTTGGTGGCGCATAATTGTCTATCTGCCTCTAGTTTTTAAATCCAACTGCTTCAGTCTCATCACAGCTCACCCCTCACCAACAGCAGCCATCAAGCCCTAGGACAGAGAGTGCTGGAATTTCTTCCCATAATGCCATAGGGAATTTAACCAATTCAATCTTGTTTGACAGTCAGAGCTGAATGAACTCTGTCAAAGAAGATTGAATTGCGTAACCCTTACCAAACAAATTAACCACATCCATCTGCCTAATGTACAAATTGAGCATTTAAATAAATATAATTTTTAAACAAAATTTCAACAAAACCATATCATGTGATCCCTCATTGGAACAAGCTAATTCCATTGAGAGGTCACATGATATGATTTTGTTGAGATTTTTATTAAAATTTGAAGGCATAATATTATAAGTTAGGTAAAACACTTTATGTCCTTGTCCTTTCAAAATATTTACAGACTTGATGTACTTGTTGACACAACTTTGATGTTGGAGATTTCTCTACCAGCAACGACATGCCAGGAAAAAAGCATTTAACGTAGTTGTTAAAATTCAGCGGCGATAGAGAGTGGGATGGATTTTTCTACAATAACACGTGCAATTTTTAGCTCACCTACATCTGTAAGATGTGGTGAGCTATTGTGATAACCTCGGGCATCGGCGTCGGCGTCCGGCGTGTCCAATATTGTAAGATTTAATGTTAAGGTGAATTTCTCAAGCATCAGTGGGCTCAGGCCTTTGATATTGCATATGTAGGTTGTAGGGGACTATTAGAACAGTATTTAACCCTGAAACTACGACTTTTTTCCAAATTTCAGCTAAAATTTTCTGCCAAAAGTTGTTGTAAGAATTTGCGTTTAGGTGTTGTAAGAATTTGTGTTAAAGTCAGCTTTTGTGCAGATTGTGCTGGTTTAACTTCTCATTACTGTTGATTTTCATATTTCAATAACAACTGTAGGTATTAACCCTACTGTATGCAGAAATTTAACGAAAATTTTCTTTTTTTTCACTCAAAATTTTCATGTTTTTCTCGGACTTAGTAAATTTTAAGTTGTAAAACTTTGTGTTTAAGTGAGTTGTGTTTCTATGTGTCTTTCCAGGTGATTAATATTCTACACTTGGGTTACTGAACTCCATTGCAGTAATATTTAACCCTCATTACATGCATATTTGAGGAATTTGAGGCTGATTTTCTGCCAAAACTTGTTGTAAGAATTAGCGTTTAGGTGTTGTAAGAATTTGCGTTAAAGTCAGCTTTTGTGCAAATTGTGGTGCTTTAACTTCTCATTACTGTTGATTTTCATATTTCAATAACAACTGTAGGTATTAACCCGACTGTATGCAGAAATTTAACGGAATTTTTTTTTTTTTTCAGTCAAAATTTTCATGTTTTTCTCGGACTTAGTAAATTTTAAGTTCTAAAAGTTTGTGTTAAGGTGAGGTGTTAAGCTGAGTTCTCAAAGATCAGTGGGCTCAGGCCTTTGATATTGCATATGTAGGTTGTAGGGGACTATCAGAACAGTATTTAACCCTGATACTACAACTTTTTTCCAAATTTCACCTAAAATTTTCTGCCAAAAGTTGTTGTAAGAATTTGCGTTTAGGTGTTGTAAGAATTTGCGTTAAAGTCAGCTTTTGTGCAGCTTGTGCTACTTTAATTTCTCATTACTGTTGATTTTCATATTTCATTAACAACTGTAGGTATTAACCCTACTGTATGCAGAAATTTAATGGAAATTTTCTTTTTTTTCAGTCAAAATTTTCATGTTTTTCTCGGACTTAGTAAATTTTAAGTTGTAAAACTTTGTAAACTTTGTGTTTAGGTGAGTTGTGTTTCTATGTGTCTTTCCAGGCGATTAATATTCTACGCTTGGGTTACTGAACTCCATTGCAGTAATATTTAACCCTCATTACATGCATATTTGAGGAATTTGAGGCTGATTTTCTGCCAAAACTTTTTATAAGAATTAGCGTTTAGGTGTTGTAAGAATTTGTGTTAAAGTCAGCTTTTGTGCAGATTGTGGTGCCTTCATCTCTCATTACTGTTTATTTTCTCATTTCAATAACAACTGTAGGTATTAACCCTACTGTATGCAGAAATTTAACTGATTTCTTTTCTTTTTTTCAGTCACAATGTTCACATATTTGTCTGACTTACTCAATTTTAAGTTCTAAAAGTTTGTGTTAAGGTGAGGGGGATTTTTGGGACTTATATTCACTTTCTTTAAAAAATTTTTTTTTAACTTTTTTTTTTTTAATACTTTCTCATACTTGTTACTAGTAACATTAAGGCTTATTTTAGTTGTTGATGTGATGTATTTTTGTTGGGACTTATAGTCACTTTCTTGAATGAATGTTTTTCCGCAACTCCTCTTTAACCAATGAATGCACTTCAATTACAATTTCAGTGATTTATGAAAGCCTTTCCTAATTCTTATTTATGATTTAATATCTGGCCTCACGATTCATATTCTTAATCATAAACATTTCTAAAAGAAAAAAATGCTTTTATATCCAATGATTCTATGTTGAATTGATATATAATAAATGCAGAAATATAGACTTTCCAAAGCCATCACATAAACCACATTAATCATTTGATGCCTAGTGAATGATTTATATTAACTAAATATTAGGCATGTTACATTGGAACGACATTATCAAGCGCAAATGTAGGTGAGCGTTGGGATGTAACATCCCTCTTGTTTCTCCTTTACACCATGCTGAGAGAATGGACTTCAAACTGAATGATTGATGATTCGACCTTGACCTGTGCCATCTGCACTGTGTAGTTGGACAAGACACTCAATACTACTTGCCCCTCGTGGTGCTGTGAACTTAGCAAGCCTGGAAATAAGCAGACTGTCATCTACAAAATGAGGTCCCCAGATGTAGTGCCGCGCAATTTCCCAGTTAATCAGGTCTTGTGGGTTATAAAAAATATTGTTAAAAATAAAAGAAAATTGAAATATTGTCATGTCAAGAAATCATTCCTCAAGCCCCCTTGGATTGACAAAAAATTAACGCTGTTCAAAGAATGCAGTTCCTGTCCATTCCACAGTTCTTGTGGAAAACACAAGGTTAACACTAATGAGCTCAATTAACACAATAATTGGGCTGCTTTTGTTTTTAATAGCGGTTGGGATGTTTCCTGGCTGATTGAAATCAGTGACTTTTGGATAACACAACATTGCATTGAATACATGACATTAAAAAATAAATACAATGTGTTCAGTAGTAGTCTTAGTCTGCAACATGCTTTCATAATGCAGACATCATAACACAACAGAAGAATAAAATGGAGAAAAAAACTAACATAAATTCTTTTTTTCAATGGCAGATGATTGTTACCCAACATGTATGTCGCATGGTTGTCATGGACACATTTTTAGTTTCTAAAATTCATTGTTCAGTTCAGTTACCCCCCCCCCCCCCCCCCCCCTGCCCCACCTCCCTCCACCCGATGTGTCCCTTCACTGTTGCCTGCTCTTGATTAAACATTGGAGAAACCGTATTACCACTATTTACCAGAATAAACACAATTTTCACTAAAGAACGATATTGTGATTATATTGTTAATTACAATCTTCTTTCCCCAAAACCAAGATTATTATTCTATCAATAATTCTGATACAATATCGTTTACACTGTATGGTTTACAGAAAATTAAAACAGAAATACTTAGCAATTAGTTTAAAAATAAAGTTCAATAGAGTCCAGTAATCCAGTGATCAAGAAACTTTCCAGCTGGTATTATATAATGTCCAAGAATGTGTGTGCAGAAACAGTATCCAATAATTGTAAAGAAAAGTTCACTCAAAATTCAGCATTCTTGAATAAGTTCCTATAAAGCATCCAGGAAAATAAGTGTTGGCTCCACAGGTGGTTTTAAAATAATCCATTGGAATCCTGGTTTTCCATGAGAGTAATTTCTGGTTCACACATGAAAAATAAATTATCTTCAATTTTCAAAATACTATTTATAATTAATATTATTCGCTCACTTGGCCTAAAAGGTCATGTGAGCTTTTCTCATCACTTGACATTTGTCGTCGTCCGTCGGTCGTCGTCCGGCATCCGTAAACTTTTCACATTTTCATCTTCTTCTCTGTAACTGCTGAGCCAGTGTGAACAAAACTTGGCAGGAATGGTCTATGGGAGGTCCCTACAAACAGTCCTCGTTTTGTTCCCATTGGATGAAAAACAGGCTTCCAGAGTCATTCTTTGATTCTGGTTGGTGGATTTTCAAAAATCTTCTCTAAAACTGCCAGACAAAATGTTTTAAAACTTCATATAAATGATGACTGGGACCTCCTATACCAACGATCCTCATTTAATGTTGATTGGGTCACAAACATGGCCGCAATTGCGGCTTATAGTTACTATAGAAACCCTATGGGAAATCACATTTTCCTCTTCTTCTCTGAAAAAACCAAGGCGACGTGAAACAAACCTGGCAGGGATGGCCTATGAGAAGTCCTCTACAAACGATCCTCATTTTGTTCCCGTGGGTTGAAAAACATGGCCGCCAGAGGCATTCTTTGATTCTGATTGGTAGATTTTCAAAAATCTTCTCTAAAAGTACCAGGAAAAATGTTTTGATACTTCATATAAATGATGACTGGGAGCCCCTCTACCAACGATCCTCATTTAATGTTGATCGGGTTGCAAACATGGCCACAATGGGGCTTATAGTTACTATAGAAACCCTATGGGAAATCACATTTTCATCTTCTTCTCCGGAACTACTGAGCCAACGTGAACCAAACCTGGCAGGGATGGTCTATGGGAGGTTCTCTACAAACGATCCTAATTTTGTTCCAGTGGGTTGAAAACATGACCACCAGAGGCATTCTTTGATTTTGATTGGTAGATTTTAAAAAATCTTCTCCTCAGAAACTGCCAGGCCAAATGTTTTGATACTTCGCATAAGTGATGACTGGGACCCTCTCTACCAACAATCCTCATTTAATGTTGATCGGGTTGTAAACATGGCTACAATTGTGGCTTATATTTACTATAGAAACCCTATGGGAAATCACATTTTCATCTTCTTCTCCGGAACTACTGAGCCAACGTGAACCAAACCTGGCAGGGATGGTCTATGGGAGGTTCTCTACAAACGATCCTAATTTTGTTCCAGTGGGTTGAAAACATGACCACCAGAGGCATTCTTTGATTTTGATTGGTAGATTTTAAAAAATCTTCTCCTCTGAAACTGCCAGGCCAAATGTTTTGATACTTCGCATAAGTGATGACTGGGACCCTCTCTACCAATAATCCTCATTTAATGTTGATCGGGTTGTAAACATGGCTACAATTGTGGCTTATATTTACTATAGAAACCCTATGGGAAATCACATTTTCATCTTCTTCTCTGAGACTACTGAGCTGGCATGAACCAAACTTTACAGGAATGGTCTATGAGAGGATGGAAATATATGGCCACCAGAGGCTATATTCTAATACTTAACCCAATGCCTCTCCTGTCTGCATGAAGACCGGTACTGTCAACAAAATACTGTTTTTTGAGACTCTGGTAAGGGTTAATTCCAGTTTTCTCCACTGAGAACTGGGGAAAAAACCCAAAATATTGTGTATACAGTACAAGTCAAAATAAGCTGTAGCATAACTGCAATAAACTAACTTAACTGCTGCTTCTGCCCTGACAAGATCAGAATCTGACATTTTCTGGAAAGCTATCAGTGAGTGCTTTCTAGAAAATGATGCCAGCTTCTGGTCTTATCACTGTGGGAAGAGAAAAAGATACATAGTTTATAGGATTATCCTACAACTTATTTTGACTTAACTGTAAACCATTGCAACTGTACATGGATGCTGATATATGCATTAGTCTCATGTTACTTATCAGAAAATTTTGATTGTTGACAGGTGTTTGGAAAACCAGGAGAAGTTTTTTGTTTACATTCTCTTGCAATCATGTCAGCTTAGATAACAGTAATTATTGTATATCTTTTAACTATAATAAGACAAAGTGCACACCCAGTGATGTGGTACAAAACGTTGTGGTACAGATGTTGTGGTAAAAAACGTTTCGCATTCGGAGCATACGTCCACCGCTCGGGACGCTCCGTTATATAGACAGTCCGGAGAGACTGTCGATAAGGCTTCCTCATCCTCACGGCAGCGCACATGACCGCACCTTGGCTACGTGACCACGGATATCCAGCTAGCTTCGCCGATCAGGGATTCCACGGCGACCAGGTCACGCCATCCGGTAGCCAGGGACACGAGGCCTGTTAACTCCGAACGTTTGCATAAAAGAAGTATGCAGGAGTCAACGTACATGGAGCTTCCAGCGGCAAAGCAACGTAAGACTGCTACTCCACAGGCCTCAGTGACGGACGTACTATCCCAAATAGCACAATTTATCGAAGCATCCCAGCAAACGACAGAATCTCTGTCGGATCAGGAATTATCCGATGACACTGGGTCGGTACACTCCGCTGAAGCATCAGGTATGGACGACCGAGAACTTCATAGGGTCCGACAGGATGGCGAAAGGGATTCGGAGGATTTGGAGCTCTCCCTTTCGGAACAATATACAGCTGCCGTAGATTTTATCTGGCATTATCTTCCAGAGGTTGTTCCGTCAGACCAGAATGCTGCGATGCCGGATAAGAGACTGATAGCGTCATTGGACACAGAATTTTTTGATTGGTTCAGGGACATCGTCCCTGAGTTTCCAACACAGTCCAATTAGGTCACAAGAACATCCGAATTATTGAATGACGCTATATATAAGCTTGCTACCAAAACGGGCAAGTCTGGTTTCTTATCCGCAAATGCTCTAAATCTGCCTTTCATCAATTCAAGGAATAAATTCGAAACGGCAGGACAGGGCATACCGAGAGTTCCTCTGCATCTAGACGACGAGGCTGAAGACTTGGAATTGTCTATACCGTCGTCTATGTCAATTCCAACCACGACGTTGGAAACGACAATAATGTCTAACAGAGTTAACTTAGACGCTTTATCATACGCAGATCACCTTACTAAGGCGTTATCATTACGTCTTCAAGGGAAAGAATTCCAGGATATACAATCCTCATTAAGACTTCTTTCAAGGGCAGTAGCTTATTCCACGTATAACTTTGCCCTTTCAGTGGCAAACCTGGAGTTGGTTAGACATGACACAGCCCTAGCTACATCTACGCGCGTGGATGGTAAGGTGAAGAACTCTCTCAGAGTCGCTTCGGTCTCCGGAGAGCTTCTCTTCGACGGCAAGCTTTCAGCAATCTATGATAAGATAACTAAGAAAGCTTCTGATTCTCTGCTATTTAAATCCGCTTCCAAAAAGTCGGATACAGCAGAAAAGAGTAAGACAGGCACTTCTGGGACAAGTACGCCCAAGAGAAGTTCCTATAGAGGTTCCTATGCGTCCTCTAGGTCTTATTCTAGAGACCGTCAAGGCAGCGACTCACATGGGGGACGTTATTCTGGCCGAGATAACCGGTCAGACGTCCCTAGGTCGACGGGGCGAGGTGCGGGTCGTGGAAGACGTAGTTTCTCCTTCCGCAAGCCTCGCAGGTCCGGGTTTCTACAGCCATCTGTTTCTGGTTCCGAAACCAGACGGCTCGTTCCGTCCAGTCATAGATCTGAGCTGGATAAACAAGCTGATCGTCGCTCCGAAGTTCTATATGGAGACAATTCGATCAGTCAGAGCGAGTATTCGGGTGAACGACTATGCTACAAGCATAGATCTCAAGGATGCGTACTTTCACGTCATGGTACATCCGACATTCAGAAAGTATCTACGCTTCGCAGTCCTAGAAGTTGTATATCAGTTCTGAGTGATGTGCTTCGGTTTGAACCTAGCGCCCTGGGCTTTCACTCGAATAATGAACTCGGTAATGATATATTTCCGAGCTCATTCGTCTGCGGTAACGTCGGCCTACCTGGACGACATTCTTCAGAGGTACGGCAACGAGTTAACGCTTCAGAACGATGTGCAGAATCTGCTTCTATTACTCTGACATCTCGACTTTTTAATAAACGAGGAGAAGTCGGATCTGGTGCCGTCCAAGTCATTCACTCATCTGGGAATGAGCTTCGAGACGCACAACAATCTCGTTCGTCTGCCGTTAACCAGAGCGAAATTAATCAGTTGTTGCGCTCGCTATTGTCTTCACTCAGACAAAGTCACAGCGAGAGAGTTCATGAGACTGATAGGTCTGTGCGGAGCCGCTGCGGATCTCATTCCGATGGGGCGGTTACGCACTCGTCCTCTCCAAATTTTCTTGACTCAGAATTGGAATGTAAAGATTCATTCGCTCGGTATAGACGTTCTCTTGTCAAATCAAGTGAAACAAGAGATTCAGACATTCAGTGGTTGACTCAGGGAGTTCCACTGCAGTTGCCGGATCCGAGTTTTACGATTATGACGGATGCCAGTCAAACAGGTTGGGGTGCAACATTGATCCCTACGGATTCGAAGTGCCAGGGTCTTTGGGATCCGCAGTTTCTAGGCTAGCACATAAACACCAAGGAAATGATGTCAATTTGGCTTGCACTACGTCATTGGATGAACATTATTCAGAAAGCACATGTCCAAATCCTGTCCGACAATACGACAGTAGTAGCGTATATTCGGAACCAGGGAGGCACTCATTCCGTTCCGTTATTCAATTTAACGGAAAGAATCCTTCTGTTTGTTCTAGAACACCAAGTTCTACTTTCGGTCCATCATATTCCGGGTCGTCTGAATGTATTAGCAGACTCCCTTTCATGGAAGGGTCGCTTGTTGCCGTCAGAATGGACTCTCAACAAACAGGTATTCAATCAGATTTGGTACCAATGGGAGTGGCCAATGATAGACTTATTTGCGACACAGCTCAACAATCAGTTGCAGACGTATGTGTCTCCATGTCCGGATCCCCGAGCATATGCAGTAGACACTCTATCGATCTCGTGGGACGGAATGATAGGAGATGCGTATCCTTCAGCACCGTTGATTCAGCAGATATTGCTAAAGATAAAACAATCTCAATGCAAAATTCTGTTGGTAGCATCTCTGTCTCCACAGAGACCGTGGATAAATCTACTCAGGTGTCTGCTGTGGGACTTACTGCGAAAACTTCCTCCACGAGAGGATCTTCTTTCGCAGGGGAAATCGCGTCAACTACATCACAACCCGCAAGGTCTCAACCTTCACATATTTCCATTGTGCGGTCCTTCTTGCACGGCAAGCATTTTACAGGACGAGCAGTGGACGCAATTTCTAACTGTAGGAGGACCTCCTCTTCGCTAAACTATGCGGCTAAGTGGAAGGTCTTTTGTCGTTGGTGTAGGGATCATTCTGTTGATATTTTTGATCCCTCCATTCCAGACATTGCAAACTTTCTAGTATACTTGTTTGATGAGATCAAACTGCAGGCTGTTACTATTAAAGGTTATAGGTCTATGTTATCTGATACCTATGCACACCATGATAGTTTACAAATTGGATCTAATGTCTCTTTATCTAAATTAGTTAGAAACTTCTCGATAAATAGACCAAGAACCCTTAGATTAATTCCTAAATGGAATTTAGCTTGGGTTCTTCTTAAATTAAAAGAAAAGCCATTTGAGCCTCTTGAGACAGTGGACTTCAAATTCTTATCTTATAAGACAGCATTTCTCTTAGCTTTCTCTTCCGCTAGAAGAGTCAGTGAGCTTCATGCACTCTCTGTGGACGATTCTCACTATCGTAGTGTCGGGAACACTATTACCTTTACTACTAATGTTGGATTTTTGGCTAAGAATCAGGCTCCTAATAAATATCCGGAACCTATTGTTATTAAGGCTCTTCTGTCTTCAGATGGCCATAGGCCTTCACTCTGTCCGGTTAGAGCTTTACGTATTTATAAACGAAGATCTCAGTTTATCAGAAAGGGACGAAAACGCTTCTTTCTGTCTGTGATGCCTAATAGAAAGGACATTACCGTCCATTCTATTGCTAGATGGATTCAATTAACTATCCGTACTGCTTATGATAATCTATCTTCATCTCAGCAGTCTGTACTTAAGATTTCGGCTCATGAAGTAAGAGCTCTTTCTACATCTTGGGCTTACGCAAATAGTGTTGCTATTACAGATTTAATGGAGGCTGCATATTGGTCTCAGCCATCCACATTCACAAATATTGAGTCCATTTCTGGAGACCTGCATTGTTTAGGTCCGTTATCTGTTGCTCAGAATGTCGTCCACTAAACAGTTGCAACTATAGTTATGCAGGATTTCTGTTCCGGCAGTGACTCTGTCCTGCTGCCCTCTTCGCTCTGGGCTATTTGACCCAGGGCAAGGGGAAGGGGGGGGGGAGGGTGTTCCCTTAGGTCACCTGCTTTATAGTGAAAAGCAAGGGGATACCTCCTCCGGAGTCAGTAATTCTGAGTCGGTACCGGGACGGTTTTAAAGTGTAAAGTTAATGTTTAAATTCATTCATGTCATATTTTTAAAGTGTAGCTCGGTGTGAAGCATTTGTATATGTCACGTGTCAAACGGGCGTTAATATACAATCCTCGGACACTTTTAAAGAGTATAAAAAGTCTCAATTCTCTGGACTGACTTTATTTATTGGCTTACTTTAAAAATAATTAGTATAAGGGGTTATACTGGATGTTAATAGAGAACATGAATGTTATTATGCTCAATTATGGAGGGTGTTGTGTCTTTCTAATTTATCATAAATAAGAAAGATACATGTAAAGCCTAATACTCCTTTTCTCCTCGAGGGGATAACTCTATTATATAGAGTTGAGCTTAATGGATTTTCCTCTATGTCCTACCCCTCCAGCCTTTTTACTATTCAGCTATGTCTGGGTCATTGGTACAGTATAAAAATGTTAAAAAATTTATAGTAATTTATATATTTTTTTATACTTACCAATGACCCAGACGGGGATGGCCCTCCCAGGAGTTGGGAACTCATACCTCCCCGCTGAGTACATAGTGCTGACCAGGTACTGCTTGTAACAATGATAATTGGCGCCAATTTCGAGACCTCCTTGACACTGCGCATGCGCAGTGGAGGAAAAGTATGGAGGTCCATTTAGGACATGATTTTTTTGGTTTTAGATGCAAATTTTGGGGATTGGGGGGCAAAATTTGTGTTTGAACCTAGATTTTGAGAATTAGCACCAGCTATGTCTGGGTCATTGGTAAGTATAAAAAAATATATAAATTACTATAAATTTTTTAACTTTCAAAATATTCTGCCGAAACCTTCAAAATTTCACAATTTTTCGAATGTCTCAAAACTGTTTACAGTTATTTACCTCAAATTTTCCACACATTTAGAGCATAATATGATACACCACAATCACCACTCAGATTTTTCAACTTTAACCCCCACTGGCCAAAAATGACATGAATATAGAATTTTTCTTCAAAATTGACCAAATTCAAGGGCAAATTTCTCTAATAACAAGGTTGTTGTAACAATTATTTTGGTTTGGATAGATGCAACAATGATTGCGGAAGAAAATTACTGTTTACTTTTTAATCTCAGATTTAACCCTCAAGCACAATGAGGGTGAGAATAAGAGCACCATTTGAAAATGCCAAAATTAGCCAACTTTGGTTGTTTTTTCCATCATTTTGGAAAAGGGTTAATTTCAAACACTTTTCGTGTACATATTCACAATTGACTACCGAGCATATTTGCTGTTGTAAGTTTGGTTATAAAGTTTAACCCTATCCCATTCTGGTTGCATAAAAGTAGGTACCGTCCAAAAAAACTTCAATTTTTTCAGAATTTGGTAAGTTTAGGTGACGATTTACTCCATTTTTAATTGCTTGAGCTCTGAATGTTTTCTATAGCTGCTTGCAGCAGTCAAAGTATGATATTGTTCTGTATGTTATTATTAAAAATTTAACCCTTGAAGATTTGAGACTTCCCATAAGGGTACTGTTGGAATATTTGTTATTTTCGCCAACTTCAAGAGCAAATTTTTCTAATTACAAGGTAGTTGTAATAATTATTTTGGTATGGCTAGATGCAACAATGATTGTGGAAAAAAGTTACTGTTTACTTCTTAATCTCACATTTAACCCTCTAGCACAATGAGGGCGAGAATAAGAGTACCGTTTGAAAATGCCAAAATTAGCCATTTTTGGTTGCCTTTTCAAACACTTTTCATATACGTTTTCACAACTGACTATCGAGCATATTTGCTGTTGTTAGTTTGGTTGTAAAGTTTAACCCTATCCCATTCTGGTTGCATAAAAGTAGGTACCATCCAAAAAAATTCAAATTTTTTCAGAATTTGGTAAATTTAGGTGGCGATTTACTTCATTTTTAATTACTTGAGCTCTGAATGTTTTCCATAGCTGCTTGCAGCAGTCAAAGTATGACAAATTTTGTTCTATATCTTATTATTAAAAGTTTAACCCTTGGCAGATTTGAGACTTCCCATAAGGGTACTGTCAGAATAATTGTTATTTTCGCCAATGTTTACATGCACTTTCTCAGCACTGGAGCCATATTGTCTCAAAACCTTTTGCATGAGAGGATTGGGCCTTCATCCAAGAACAACTTTGCTGTTATATATTTTATTCAAAGTTTTAACCTTCACCCAGTTTTCGGGCCTTGAATTTGAGTGCCCTAAAATTCTTCATAAAATTGGCTAATTTGGAGCTCACTTTTCTTCCATTTTCGAAAGGAATATCGAAAAATGAATTAATGTTCATATTTACAATTGCCTACCGAGCAAATTTGCTGTTATAAGTTTGGTTGTAAAGTTTAACCCTGTGCTCGTTCTGTTTGCATAAAGATAGGTGCAGTCCAAAAAAACTCTTGTTTTCAGAATTTGGTAAGTTTAAGTGACGATTTACTCCATTCCTAATTGTTTGAGCATTGAACGTTTTCTATGGCTGTATGCAGCAGTCATAGTATGACAACTTTTGTTTTATATGTCATTATTAAAAGTTTAACCGTGGCAGATTCGAGACTGCCCATATGGGTATGGTCGGAATAATTTTAATTTTCATAAAATCACTGAATATTGATAAGCGTGCAGTGGTAGTTTGGAATAGAATATCCGAACATGCTTTCGAAATTCGGATTCCCAGTTCACTTCCAAGAATATTTTCTGTTATAAGGTTGCTGTAAAGTTTAATGCAATCCCTGTCTAAGATGCATAATGGTAGATGCCGTCGAAAAAAACCTAATTTTTTCAGAATTTCATAGGTGTAAGTGATAATTTACTCCATTCCAAATTCATTGAGTGCTGAATGTTTTCTATGCCTGCATGCAGCAAGCATAGCATGACAACTTCTGTTTTATACGTCATATCAAAAGTTTAACCCTTGGCCTATTTAGGAGTTCCCATGTGGGTATTGTCGGAATAATTGTTATTTTCGTAAAATCAATCCCTGAATATATTGGTAACCGTACAGTGGCCTTTCAGTGGTGCTACATGAAGCCGCAAATAGTTAAGGTTGAAAAGTTCATCAAATAGATAAACATAATACCTAACTCAGCCGGTGACAGGTAAATAATGAATGGAAAAGTCGTTGAGTTGAGAATAAAGTAGGGACGAATCGTTCCCTCGGTTTCCACCTCATCCACAGTATTTCCACGCGGTTTCGGCACTTGACAAAGATACTAAACTGTCGAGCAGGGACAGTAGGAAACATTCTGAGAATTTCAAGTTGCTGCCTTGCATGATCGGGACATAATTGGAATATATCCGACATTGTATCTGTCGGATATATTCCAATTATGTCCCGATCACTTCACCCCGACTGTCCGCATGAGGGCACCATGACGTCGTGTACTGAGGCATACTGGACGTCGGTGGTGCACATGTCTTCAACCAATCTAACCCTGCCTGTGCTACAGTGCGGAGGCACTATGTTGGGGAGCTGGCAGCTGCTCGTCATTGCTCGGTGGTTCTCTCTGGGTACTCCGGCTTCTTCCACCCATACAACTGTCACAGACATAGTTGTACCTTGGCTGTTAATGTGTCGTTAAAACCTAATAAATAAATCCAGTACCAGTTTTGCTAGTACAAATATTAGTACCGTCAAACAGAATTCATTTTCTGATTAATTTCGTACTTTTTTGTACTCACGTTCCCTGAGTAAGATTGGTATACCTTTTCAATCTCAGATTTAACCCTCAAGCACAATGAGAGTGAGAATAAGTGTACCATTTGGAAATACCGAAATTATCCAACTTTGGTTACTCTGTACTATCATTTTGGAATGGGTTAATTTGAGACACTTTGCTTTGCTATATGCAAAGATGTTTGATCAATAAATCCGGCTTTAGTTATGTTCTGTGACTTAATGAAACATGTGCTTTGGCCACTTAAAAATAGCACTGTCTGCAAAAAATGACTTTGAGTGAATACTCACTTGTCCAAAAACAAAAAGGAAAGAGCTCTTTGAGCTTTCCATAACTGCTTTAAAAAATCAATGGGGAACAAATTTTGTGTTATATGTTTTGGTGTTCCGTGTTATCCAATACCAGTTTGGCCGCACAAATATGAATACCACCAGGAAAGAAAGCACATTTTCTCAGTGGTAGACTGTTTGACTTCTATGATAGAGGTCCCGAGTTTGGTCCCTATCTGGGACGTCCCACGTAATGTCCTTGGGCAAGGCACATTATCCTGGTTGCCAACATGGGGGCACGATGATGCCATGCACTAAGGCATACACGATGATGCCATGTACTAAGGTGTACTGCATATCAATGGTGCACATGTCTTCAACTGCTGGTACCCTGCTTCAGCGGAGCTTGAACATAATTAGAATGTTGAGCTGACAGTTGCTCGTCGATGCTCAGTGGTTCTCTCTGGGTCCTTCGACTTCCCCCACCCGTAAAACTGTCACGGTCACATTTAGCCATTGTGGATAAGTATGTGACCATAAACACCAATAAATAAATACCGTCAGGGAAACCCTTTCTGAAATCCTTCTGTCAATAAATAGCAAAGTAGTAATGTAATGCAAGAAATATTAACAAACTGTTCAACATCCCTTTAATCAACTCATTTTGACTTGAACTGTACCCATCACTGTGTATACTAGCTCTCTAAATGGTTTAAACCATATCAAATAAAGAACTAATTTGTGTGTGACAGTAACTCATATTACATGTATTTCATTGTATCTGAAACAGATATGTTGGAAAAATTGTGAAATCATGGAGTAGGAAGCTTACCCTCGTTTGTTGACAAATCCCACACATTCACAAACAGACAGAATGATAGAGAATAAATTAATTATTGATATTTAAGGTCACTTTCAGCATCTACAGCTATATCATGACCATAACATAGGTATTTATTCAAGTCCAGGTATTCATTGCACAGGCGTACAGGGCTATTTTTCAGGGGGGGGGGGGGGGGGGATGAACCCTTTTAGCCCGAAAAAGTTGAATCTCAGGAGGAAATGCCAAATGTGGGTATGGGAGGGGGTAGGGGGTCTTCCTCCCATTGAGTACCTGGAGAGAACCACCGAGCAATGGCAAGCGACTCAGACTCCCCAACATACTTACTCCACAAAAGCAGGGTTAGCATTGGTTGAAGACAAGTGCACCCTCAGAGTACCCTTAGTACACATCATGCCCCCCTCCCCCCTCCCCCCATGAATGAAGTGTCTTGCTCAAGGACACAATGTGGTTGCCACAGGCGGGAGTCGAACCGAGGACTTCTTGGATTGCAACAATCATCTCTACCTTCTGAGCCACCATGCTCCCGTAATATGCAGTAATAGAGCTCTTTATGTGTACTTGTGTGATTATAAATGAATAATATTAACGTGGATACGGTTCCACTGAATCAACTTGTACAGTATAATGGTCAGTTTACTTGCAACTTCCAAGTGATGAGATAGGAAAACAACATTTTGTGTGGAAAACCAAAATGTTTTGTGGTCATTTCTGACAACTAAATTGTCCGAAATTTTCTGGCATATTAGCCGAAAAATCGGCTCCTTCCTGACTCAGGGGTGGGTTGGGGCACAGTCCTTCATGAAACCCAGCCGGTACGCCCATAATTCATATGTACTAATTTTTTCAAAAGCACAAAGGACATCACTTGTTTTGCTTTCTATGAAAATATTCTGTAATTATTGAAGAGCAAATTTTGTGTTAAATGTTTTGGTGTCCTGCTGTATCTCAAATATCTGTTTTGGCTGCATAAAAACTAGTTGCATCACAAAAACTTTGATTTCCACTAAATTTTCTGTTTTCAAAACTGATCGATAGTTTTGTGTACAATACAGTTTGCCTTTTCACATTAAAAAGTTGGGAAAGCCTGTAATTTGTCCAACAAATTACAATTCTCTAGTTTTGATGTAATGTTGCAAAACATGCCCACAATTTCAGCTCATAGTTACCATGGAAAGCCTATGGGAAATTTCATTTTTATATATATAGTTCCAGGTGAGATATTACAGGCTCTGTAGAGCCTCTAGTTTATATATTTATATACTGAGTCAAAAAAGAAAGTATAAACTTTGAGGAGTAGTTTATTTAGTATTATCGACTTTAATCCCAAACAAATTATTGCAAATTCATATTTCGAGTCTAGCTGTATGAATTTGCATAATTTCATGTTACTGTTGCCAGCGTCACGTCAGGATGTTGCAATTCAGACATGGGGTGAAATGAAAGGTTCACACATGCAGTCAATATTGCATGTATGTCCATCGTTTTCCTCTTGGATGGCAAGACATCGACGGCGCATGAACCTGGTAAGTCTCTGGATGTCACCCTGTGGAATTGCATTCCAGTCCTGCCTTAGAACATTATGTAAATTGCCTAACATCTGAAGATCATGAAGTCATACCCGATGATTCCAAAGATGCTCGATTGGCGACAAATCTGGCGAAAGTGGGGGCCAGGAAAGAAGTTCATTGCTCTGCTTATCAAGAAAATCACAACAAATACGCGCCACATGACATCGGGCATTGTCTTGCTGGAATAATTGCAATCTGATGTTAGCGTTGAACAACAGGACAACAACAGCATTAAGAATTTCGTCCCTATACCCCTGTCCATTCAGATTACCATCGATGAAGATCGAATGCATTCAATGGTGCAAGGAAATTCCTGCCCCAACCATTACACACCACCTGCCAAAACGGTCGCATTCCCGCAAGCAAGCACCAGAAAACCATTCTCCTCGCCGGCAATACACTCTTGCCCTACCATCAGCGTGCCATAGACAAAATCATGATTCATCACAAAAAAGAACTGGGCTCCAACTCTGCTGAGGTCAGAGAACATGCTGACGTACCCATTCTATTCTGACGGTATTATGACATTGGGTAAGGATTGGTCCATGGTATGGATGCCTACTTCAGATGCCGTGTTCAGCGAGTCTGTTGCAGACAGTTTGTGCACTGATTCTGTTGTTAATTCTACAAGGAGTAATTGCTGCTGTCCTTGTCGCCGGAAGGAAGCGATCCCGCAAGTGAGAGATGTGTTGGTCTTGTGCAGGGGTCATAACTCTTGGTCAACCTGAATGCGGTCAGTCAGCAGTTGATCCAATGAGACGGCAAATAGTGGTCACAGTGACTCCGAACTCAGCAGCGAGCTCATCTAGAGGTATCCTAGCCTCATGCATACCAATGGCATGCAACCTCTGATTTTCAGTTAACCTTGGCATTTTTTAAAATGTCAGAAGACAAAAACTAGCGTGTTTTCTCAATAACCCATGCTCTCTAGCACAACATAACACAAAGAAAATCATTATACTTTCTTTTTTGACTCAGTACATATTTTATTTATATTCTGTAATATATATTAAACTCAGCTGCTATCTATATTAATGGACTGCCCTGTGATAATAATCTCCAGTGTTCATTGAATGCTGAATGTATAAACAAGTTACTTCTCAATGCTGTGTAAAATGAATGTCCAAAGTTTGTTGACAGGTTATTATATAGTCTTCAAAAAGAGAGTTCCAGATGAGAAATTTTCCCAATGTTCTTTTATTCTATCAATTGCTGATTGGCTGAAGTAAATAAGTGTGACCCAAATAAACAATTAATGAGCTAAAAATAGATCCTGTGTAATAGTATTTGTAAACATGTTGATATATGCATTCAAAGGTCACTCGGTGCAAATAAGTGATCACTCCAGCCAGAGTCTGCTTTTTCTAACCAAAAAAAAGTAATATTAATTGTTTATAATTCATTAACCAAGGACAATATCAATTCTGATATTATAATACAGACCTATTACACTATGTTAACTTCGTTTGTGCTGGGTTAGCAAGATGCAGAGTCAGACATTGCTGGGTGGTTCTCACCAGGTAATCAGGCTTCCTCCATCCATAAGACTGCCTGACATGATAAGATCTTGGCTGTTGAAAGTGTCGTCAGAGCCCAACAGACAAACAAACAAACAAAACATTATTTCTACTACATTCAATTTACAAGTTTGTCTACACTGAACATGTCAGGATTGGGCTATCTCTCAAGATCAGGTGGATCAAAAGGAGGATAAGACAAATTACTGGTAGTTTCTTGTTCATTTTGTCTTGCAGATTCATCCATGGCAACCTCTTAACCCTTTACCCAACGTAATGGCCAAAAACCGGCCAGCGCCATTCGCAAAAATCGGCAATTAATTTTCATTATTTTTTCATTTTTGTCTCGTTCCAATTCCAATGAGGTGTCATAACCTATGTTTTTGAGACAAAAAATGGTTATTCACTAATTTTTTTTGCAAGTTTTCATGTTAGGTAAAGGGTTAAAGGATTTGTTCCAAACATTGATTTTCATTCCCACATTAGTCTGATGCAATTACCACCAAAATATCCTCACAATGCTCTTAAATCCTCTTTCCCTGAAAACATTTGATTGGGTAATTATTTTGAGACTAGATTCTTTTTCCAAACTTCTAAACCTGAGTCCTTCATCAGATGTACCAATACTACCAAAATGCTCACTAATGTATAGAACCCACCAAGCTTGCAAATGATATTAGATGAACATGAAGTTAATATTTCAACTGCTTTCAGCCAAAGTGGGTGGTCAAATGTAAGGCATGGAGTTGGTAGGCCCTATATAGGGTATATTCATATGTTCTCCATAAACTGTGATCAGTTTGTTCCAGGTATGGTGGAATTGTTGAAGAGTCACCCAGAAAGGTAACATTTATTATGTACTTTGTATACTTTTTGAAACAAATGACATTGCTCCATCCTGCAACTTGCAAACAATGAACTCTATATCATGCTCGTAAAGCTTGTATGAATTTCTTTACGGTACAGACTTGACAGTCATTGGCAAATTCTACCAGTTGTGTATGCTGTTCAGACAGTCCATTCAGTTCTGCCCCCTTCTGATTCGATCCACCTGCAAACCATTTAAAACATTGATTCATTGTCTGGTCAAACTTTCTGCCTGGAGTATTTATGGTTCCTGTAGGGTTTGTTATTTGTTTATCTTGCATGAATCATGAGAAGCAATCAGCATGTTATGCACTGTCAGCAGCAACTAAAGCATTACAGTTGAGGATGGAGGTCTGAACATCTAATGCTAAACAAGACGCTTCTCTCTCACAACACTTCATGAGCTCATCACGAATTGGAGGAGTGGAGAAAGCCTTCTCCATTAAGATTAAATAGTGTCAAACTATATCACATTCTTTTACTAGATAAAGTCCCAGACACTTTATTTTAATTTTTTTTGCATCAAAAAATTGAGATGAAAAATGAAAAAAATAATGAAAATTGAATGGTAATTTTTAGCTCAACTTTGACGAAGTCAAATTTGAGCTATTGTCATGGCCCGTCGTCCGTCGTCCATCTGTCCGTCCATCCGTCCGTCTGTCCGTCTGTCCATCTGTCCGTATGTCAACAATTGGCTATGGCTCGGGCTAGAGGTCGTATTTATGAACCGATCTTTACGAAACTTCTTGTGTACCTTTCTTATGACCCTGGGACGGGAACGAGTGTTTTTAGGTGTGGTCCGAAATTCAAGATGGTTGCCAGTGGCCATTTTGTACCGATGATGCAAAAATCAGTTTTTTGTACAGAACTTCTGTATGAAAGTTCTGATTTGAATAAAGTTTTGTATAAATGTTTAGTACCATGGGATACATCACATATAATACGGGTTTTTTTCTCGTGCGTAAATTATGCAAATTAGACTGACTTTGATTTATTTAGTGTTACTTTCAGAGCTGTAAGTGCCAAGCTGCTATGGCTCGGGCTAGAGGCCGTATTTATGAACCGATCTTTACGAAACTTCTTGGGTACCTTTGTTATGACCGTGGGACGAGAACGAGTGTTTTTGGGTGCGGTCCGAAATTCAAGATGGCTGCCAGCTGCCATTTTGTACCGACGATGCAGAAATCTGTTTTTTGTACAGAACTTCCATATGAAAGCTCTGATTTGAATAATTTTTTGTATGAATGTTTAGTACCATGGGATACATCACATATAATACGGGTTTTTTTCTCGTACGTAAATTGTGCAAATTAGACTAATTTTGATGTTTTTTGGGGTTACTTTCAACACTGTAAGTGCAAATGCCAATACGGCTCGGGCTAGAGTCCGTATTTATGAACCGATCTTTACGAAACTTCTTGGGTACCTTTGGTATCACCGTGGGACGAGAACGAGTGTTTTTGGGTCTGGTCCGAAATTCAAGATGGCCGATGGCAGCCATTTTGTACAAAATTAGGTGCAATCAGATTTTTGCACAGAACTTCCATATGAAAGCCCTGATTTGAATAATTTTTGTGTGTGAATGTTTAGTACCATGGGATGCATCACATATAATACGGGTTTTTTTCTCGTGCAGAAATTATGCAAATTAGATGAACTTTGATTTTTTCAGTGCGACTTACACACAGTAAGTACACATGTCAATACGGCTCAGACTAGAGTCTGTATTTATGAACTGATCTTCACGAAATGACTTGGGTACCTTTGTTATCACCTTGGGACGAGAACGAGTGTTTCTGGGTGCGGTCTAAAATTCAAGATGGCTGCCAGTGGCCATTTTGTACCGAAATTAGGTCTAATCAGTTTTTTGTACACAACTTCTATACAGCTCAGACTAGAGGCCATATTTATGAACCAATCTTTACGAAACTTCTTGGGTACCTTTGTTATCACCGTGGGATGAGAGCGAGTGTTTTTGGGTGTGGTCCGAAATTCAAGATGGCCACCAGCAGCCATTTTGTACCAAAATTAGTGCAATCAGTCTTTTGTATAGAACTTCTGTATGAAAGTTCTGATTTTAATAAATTTTTGTATGAATGTTTAGTAACATGGAATACATCACATATTGTAAGGGGTTTTTTTTCGTGCAGAAATTATGCAAATTAGATGAACTTTGATTTATTCAGTGCAACTTACACAATGTAAGCACACATGTCAATACGGCTCAGGGTAGAGGCTGTATTTATGAACCGATCTTCACAAAACTTCTTGGGTACCTTTGTTATCTCCTTGGGACGAGAACGAGTGTTTCTGGGTGCAGTCTAAAATTCAAGATGGCTGCCAGTGGCCATTTTGTACCGAAATTAGGTCTAATCAGTTTTTTGTACACAACTTCTATACAGCTCAGACTAGAGGCCATATTTATGAACCAATCTTTACGAAACTTCTTGGGTACCTTTGTTTTCATCTTGGGACAGGAACGAGTGTGTTTTGGGGTGCCTTTGTTATCACTGTGCTATGAGAACAAATATTTTGGGGTTCAGTCAGACCCACTCTGGGACTCAAAGATTTTTTGTAGTTCAGCATCTGACTGTCACCCACCTTTACAATACTTTACCTATACATTTGTTACAGGCAACGGTCAGTATTTATGTACAGACCGTTACAATACTTTATATGTACCTTTGTTATCAGGTCATTACCTAGATGTTTGTCATTGCTGTGTCACATACTATACATGTACATGTCTTTGTCTTGACAAGTTGAGCTACAGTGTCATTGACACTTTCATTGTGAATAGCATTGGCTGGATTTGGCCATTACACTGCGTAGAGTTAATTATGCACTTGGAGAAACCTGCATAATATGCAAGATGATCCAACATTCTTTATTATCTCAAAGCCCAAATAGCAACTTGGCACTCTTTATGTTTAGTAGATATCACAGCAACTTACTCCATGGTTTGGTGTAAATTTTATCAATGATACTGATCAAAAAAAGTAGGGGATATTTGATAAAAGTGAGATATATAAAGAAACATATTTATATTTTCATCAAAAAGACAGTTGAGGCATTGCACTGTGATCTGGTGAATGATTTCTGTGATAGTTGGGTGTCTGACAAGCACACATTCCATGCACTGAGCTGTAGAAGACATGTACGGTCATTCAGAGAATTTACCACATTTCGTCCAAGACCGCAATACCTTGTAAATCCTCCTCGGTTTGTTAGACAAGCTCGGCTCAGACATGGCATACTCCTCACCAAACGTCCAATATCAGCTTGACTGATATTATTCCATCCTTCCTGCAATGCAGTGGCGAGTTCCTGGACATTGGTAGTGGGCTGTTTGCATTGTCATAGACACCTGCCAAGCATATCCCAGACATGCTCGATTGGTAAAAGGTCTGGACTTAGTGCTGGCCAAGGCAGTGTATTGATGTTCTGCTCCTGGATGAACTCTGCAGTGACATGGGCCCTGTGTGTTCTTGCATTGTCTTCTTGAAAAATGGATCAACGGCCGTGACATTGCGCAAATGGCACCACATGAGCTGCTAACATGTTGTCATGGTAGTACTGCCCTGTGACACACCCTTGGATGACATGTAATGCCGTTCTGCGTGTCATGGTTATGCCTCCCCCACACCATAACCGATGCACCACCAAAATGATCATGCTGCCTAACGGTTACGTCTTGGTATTGTTTGTTCCGCCGCTGCCACACTCTGTTTCGCCTGGAATGGAAGAAAACATGACGTTGCTCCACCGACGATTATCACAGTGCTGTCGTGCTCCACACCAATTACATTTAGCTGCGATTTGACGTTCAGTCAAACTTGGAATTATTCGAGGTCATCGAGCGTACAAATTCCAGCTGTGTAGGTGATTTCGGATAGTCTGACCACTGTCTCACACATCTGTTGCTAAATGAGTTGCTGTTCTATTCCTGAGGCACTTTGATGGTGGTTATGTAATGCTGTGGTTCTGTTGAACCGATCCTGGTTAGCAGTTGTCGCCATTGTACGATCTGACTGATTGTCATTAACATTGCCTGTCTGATTGTAACATGACCACAACCTGGTAATCACCGATTGAGTAACGTTGAAAATTTGAGCCACTGCAGTCTGCTGTTGCCAGCTTCCAACACGCCAACAGCACGTAAACATTCGTCACCTGTCAGTCTTCGCATACCTCAAACTTTATGTTTCAACCAGAAACTATTGATGAACGAGTTTATACCAAGAAAAGAATGATAAGACCTCTGAAAAAGCCTGCCCAGTACAAATTTCAAAACGTACCCCACAGACATTAATGTGGCACTCATGCTAAAACCTGCACGAAGATTTTGTGGGCCGGTGACATTCATGATCCACACTAAACTTGTTTACATATTGATGTGTCCAATCACACATATCCAACAATACCATTTCCCCAAAATATCAACATCAGTTTGGATATCCCCTACTTTTTACCTGCGTCGCCAGCGGCAGAGCAGGTCTAGTAACCGCTCGACTTCGTCTGTCAGTCCATCCGTCCATCAGTCCGTCCGTCCGAAACACTTTTTCCGTCAAAGTTTTCTTGGCTTCTATGAAAGGGAATGATTTTATATTTGGTCTGCTGCTTCATAATGATGAGTTGTATCGTGTAAGCAATTTTCAGAATTGCCGTCCAGCCACTTCCTGTTTGCCGATACTTTGAAATTTTACTGTACCCACTGAACATTGAAATTTTCCGTCAAGGTTTTCTCAGCTTCTATGCAAGGGATTGATTTTATATTTGGTCTGCTGCTTCATAATGATGAATTGTATCGTGTAAGTAATGCCGTGCAGCCACTTCCTGTTTGCCGATACTTTGAAATTTTACTGTACCCACTGAACATTGAAATTTTCCTTCAAGGTTTTCTCGGCTTCTATGCAAGGGATTGATTTTATATTTGGTCTGCTGCTTCATAATGATGAATTCTATCGTGTAAGCAATTTTCAGATCTGCTGTGCAGCCACTTCCTGTTTGCCAATACTTTGAAATTTTACTGTTCCCACTGAACATTGAAATTTTTCGTCAAACTTTTCTCGGCTTCTATGCAAGGGATTGATTTTATATTTGGTCTGCTGCTTCATAATGATAAGTTGTATCGTGTAAGCAATTTTCAGATCTGCCGTGCAGCCACTTCCTGTTTGCCGGTACTTTGAAATTTTACTGTACCCACTGAACATTGAAATTTTTCGGCAAACTTTTCTCGGCTTCTATGCAAGAGATTGATTTTATATTTCATCTGGAGCCTGATAATGATCAGTTGTATCGTGTATGCAATTTTCAGATCTGCCATGCAGCCACTTCCTGTTTGCCGATTCAGTTGCATGCAGCGACGCAGGTCCAGACCCGGTATTGGTCTTGGCTTGTTTTGAATAGTATATATAGGAAATGGTTTGATCCAGATAAAATGAAATCGAAGAAAAACAGCAAAAATTAGTTTTTTTGTTTTCCGTGCCCTTTATGAGATTTATGCTATGAAAGTCTAATGATGACTATCACATACTTGGTGTATTTTGACAACGCATGTCATTAGCTCAAATTTGACTTAGTCAAATTTGAGGTTTTGTCATGGCCCGTCATCCGTCTGTCCATCCGTGAGCAGTTCAATATGGCTCGAGCTAGAGGCCATATTTATGAACCGATCTTTATGAAAATTCTTGGATACTTTTGTTATCATGAGACGAGTGTTTTGGGGTGTGGTCCGAAATTCAAGATGACCACTGGCAGCCATTTTGTACCGAAATTAGTGCAATCAGTTTTTTGTACAGAACTTCTGTATGACAGTTCTGATTTGAATAAATTTTTGTGTGAATGTTTAGTAACATGGAATACATCACATACAATACAGGTTTTTTTTCTCATGCAGAAATTGTGCAAATTGGGTACTTTGATTTATTCACTGCTACTTATACACAGTAAGTACACATGCCAATACGGCTCAGGCTAGGGGCTGTATTTATGAACCGATCTTCATGAAACTTCTTGGGTACCTTTGTTATCACCTTGGGATGAGAAGAGTGTTTTTGGGAGCGGTCTGCAATTCAGGATGCTGTCAGCAGCCATTTTATAGTGAAATTAGATGCAATCAGTCTGTATGTCAAAGGACAAGGTCACACTAGCATTGAACTTGAAAAAATATTGGGAGTTTGTTGGTTTCCACTTTCTATTAGAATTCCACTTGGCCAATCAAAACCAAACTCGATGTGTGGGTTGGGCATGATGATCGGAAGAACCTTATTTTGGGGTCTTTGTACAAAAGGTAAAGATCATAGTGGCCTTAATTTCATAAAGGTTTCTGCACCATAGCTTTAGATATTGGCAAGGTTACTGTATCAGGTGTTTTCTCTGAAGGATTAGCCACTCCTTGAGGCCACAACTACAAGCCTGAAAATAAGCAATCTGTCACTTGTAAAATGAGGTACCAAGAGGATGAATTTCCTGATACTATTCCATACAGTGGACCAGAATCCCCAATAATATCCTCTGGGTTCCTCTTGCTGTTAAAGCTTGAGAGATTGATTCAGACTGAGGTTCACAGAGAGTAAATTTAGTGATGCTTCCCTGCTATGCATGATAGCATCACCAAATTCACCCTCTGGGGTCCTCATTCTGCAGATGCAGTCTATTTATTTTCTGGCTTGCACAACTAGTTTGATAATTTTCTCTGTTTTCTGTCATATGTGCCAGGTAATTGGATGTTAGCAAAAAACATCATTTTTGTAGAATGCAGAAAAAAATGAAAACAATTTTTGTGTTTGTTCCTGTTACAGATTGTGTGGAATGTAACAGAATGTATGAAGATTCCTGTAAACATCACAGAACCCAGTATCTCCATATTTTAGACACAGTTGTACTTTCTCGAGCACAGATGTCTGTTCCACAGTGTTTACATCTTCAAGATAGTTTTGTACAGCCCAGCTCCACAGGTAACATGGTATAAAATTTACATTGCAGAACATTCGCACTCCTCTAAAATATCGAGATTCTGCTGTATTTTATATAGAGCCAGGCATGCTTATAAAATGAAAGAAATATTTTATGTAAAATCATGTTTATTTAGTGAGTTTTTTAGTATCAGTCTAAAAGAATGAGATTCACTGGGAGTATAATGGGGAAGTGGGATGGGAGAATGAAGGACATGTGGTTAGGGGGAGACTCAAAGGAGAGGGTTAATATGCTAATCGGAGAGATTGGGAAGAATGGGACAAGGGATATCATCAAGCAGTTCGTCTCCGAGTGTTGGGAGGAGAGGAGAAGCGTGGTAATAGGGAGGCAGTTGGGAGTACAGGGGTAACCATGGCCTTCTCGTCCGAGAACCGCGACAAATCAGTGGCTGGCCAAAGTGTTATTATTATTAAGTGTTCTCTGTTTATGTCGCTTCAGTGAGCAGGAATAGATCACCAAATTACATTATTCTCAAACATTATGTAAACAGAATGGCCTTCGATTCTAATTCTGAAGATATAGCAAATAAAATTTTATATTTCTCAGCTTTGTATTGCCAAACATGATACAGAAGATCAACTCTTTATTATCTTTTCATTGAGTCGAATTGAACATGTGACTGTGACAAAGCCACACAGTTTCCTAACTGGTTGATAGTTAGATTATTTTTGGTGGTCTGAATTTGTCATTCAAAATTTGCTTTGTTTTTTACAAATTATTGGAGAATGCCTGTGGGCACTGACCAGTAAATTAAAAAAAAAGAACAACAAATTTATATAAATAAAAATGTTTGCATTTAACTGAATATGAAACATGAGCAAGAAAAATGTTGGCTTTTGTCCTGGTACTCTAATTGTTTTGAAAGCCCTTATAGTTTATGCTAAACATATTTTTCAGGATCATTATTCAGTCAGTGCTGATTTATCACAAGGAACAGTCAACATAAAATATTTTATTGAATTTGCCATTTGTATCCTTTTCTTGTTTATGATTCCAAGTATTGTTTCACATTCTCAAACATGATAAATTTAAAGTAATTTGTATATTTTTTGTACTTAACCAGTGGCCCAGACTAGCTGGTGCAAACTCAAAGTTATCAAGGGCCAAACACAAATTTTGAACCCCCCCCCCCCCCCATCCCCAAAATTCTCTCCGCATATGCGAAGCCATCAGGAAGTGACGGAATTGGTGCCAACATCATTCTTTGTAGAAGAGCATACTACATAATAACTCAGCGGGGAGGTATGAGTGCCCACACCCACCATACCCGTCTGGGCCATTGATAAGTGTAAAAAATATACAAATTACTTTAAATTTATCATATTTTTATACTATAAACCTATGTCCCAGACTTGCTCAATCGTAAAAAGGTGAAGGACCTAGAACTTCAGAATTAGCAGACCAACAGAGTTCCCAAGCCTGCAATCCTAGGTGAAAGGAAATTAAATTTAAACAGAATTACATGTATGTCTCACTATACGATAATAGAGAAGACATATCATAAATAAGGAGCCAAATTCAAGTAATTCCGTATTCTTAGCATGAATGTCTATGCTAATTGGATGTAACGAGTTTCGAATTTTAAGGCTAGTCTGGACTAACACCTAAAAATTAGGATGGCATATTCGAGAGTGAGAAATTAACCCCCACAAACATATGCCATAATCAAGCTGCATCCAAGATCAGATATTATCTACAGCTTCACTCATAGTTACACACTTATCAAGCCGGAGGAGATTTAAAAAATCACACACCCCTCCCCCCTTTTTTTTATTCATATCAACCCCCCCTCACCTGCATTACTTGAATCGTTCTTGTGTTAGTTATCAAATAGTATAGGAACCGCAAGGCTCCCTCATGTCTGACCAACTCCATAATGCCACTAAGGGTGGAGAAGAGCGTGATGAACAAATGCACCATATTTACATATAACTCACTCCAAACCATACCGGTTGGAAGAGAATAACCTTCTCTAACAAATGGTATCTTGTCCAATAGGACAACGAATTCAGCCTAGCTGAAGTAGCTAAAGGTCTTCCTGTACATGAAGACCATTAAAGCTGATAACTGAGGCCCGAAAAGCTCACTGAGGAAACTTACAATGCTAGCCATAGCTTATAAGTCTTCATCTTGGAGAAGACGGATAAATCAGTGTAAGTTGCGACCCTGAAGGCTTACTTAACAGAGACTTACAATTATTGTCGCGCAAGGTAAAGAATGAAGAGCCACTATATAAACAGCCCTGAATTCCTAAAGAGACCGCAGTCCCAAGAGATAATAAATTCAGTTATGCCACTGCATAATACTGAAAAAATCTCGCTCAAGATTCTAGCTAGGCTACTATGGTGTAACAATAAGACTCAAGTCTATGACACCTAGAAAAAATAAACTGAAAAGCACAGTATCTTTTTCGGTTTTATTCCCAAAAGACAGCAGACAGAGCCTAACTCAAAAGCCTGCTGTAACTGTTCAGAAGGCTACTATGGCATCCATAATGACATAAATTGTCTTAACGCCAAGGAATATCTCAGCCTATCTATGCACTATCCATCCGGATTCAGGACGAGAAACAGGTGATAATAAACTGGAGAATAATTTCGACGACGTCTAATGCTTTTCTTCAATTAGAGAGCTTGTACCTCCAGAAGGACAGCCTCTCTTGGAAGATTTGTCCAACAAGTATATTTGTAAGTGGAACTTGCTCGGGCTGATAGACTACATTCTCATTCACTGATCTTCCACAATTTATCCATTTAATTGCAAGGCTGATAACCTATCACCAAGTGGAAAGCAACCGAAATCTATTCTCGACGACCTCAAATGTTCCCTTCAATAAGAGAGCCTTACCTCCATTAGGACTGACTCTCTTCGAAAGGAATTTCCATGATAAACATCTAGATTATTGTGAAATTGATACCTTTCCGTCAACTGGCAAGCAATAGAGGTCATGTCCATCACCTGTACGACTTATGATGCTTACAGGAGGAGAAACTAAGTCCTCCCCGTGAAGAAGCTCGTCTCGTCAATCTCAATTGTTTCCTTCAGTAAGAGAGCCTTTACCTCCACTAGGAGCGACTCGCTTTGAAAGAAACTTCTGTGATTAACATCCAGTTTCTCATGAAGATGATAACCTTCCGTTAATCATCAACCTAGGGGCATCAGATCCATAGCCTTGATCAGACCTATGCCCCTTTTCTGTGTCACTATAATGACGACATCCGAAGTAAATATAAGAGGATTATTGTACCCTCACGAGACATTCTCTTGATGCTTTCTTTGAAGCAGAACGGCCTCGCTTACCCCACTCTGCTGAAGTGTGTTGATGAGACACCGACTTCAGTAGCAGAGCACTAGAAGCTTTCTTGTAGCCTGCTAATATAGCAACGTAAGCTTGTCATCAGATAGTATATTTCCAGTAACCGGAGCGACTGAGAGAGAGCTTTTCACCTTATCATCTGTAAGTGATGATGACGCAAGGGCAGCATCATGTCTTACCAACTCCAAATTCCACTGTCCGTGCAGAGTTGTACGTGGTATACATGACTGCCCTGGAAAGAACTCGTAGCGAGGAACTACTTCCTCATATTCCTTTCCATTGAGATGTTGCGCCATAGCTCTGGTAAGGTGATCTGCTTAGGACATTGCATCCAGATTAGCTCTTTCGAATGAAATAGCACATTTCATTATTTTCGAGCATATATTAAATGATGCAGTCAGGGACATAGCTTCATCCCCAGCCCGCTCATATAAACGCAGACGTATATTCAGATGGAAGGGGAGTGCGATGGCTCAGTAGGTAGAGGTGCAGGCTGCAAGCCGAGAGGTCCTCGGTTCGAATCCCACCTGCGGCAACCGCGTTGTGTCCTTGGGCAAGACACTTCATCCCCATTGCCCGCGTGGGGGCACGATGACGCCGTGTACTAAGGCGTACTGCACGTCGACGGTACGCATGTCTTCAACCAATCTAACCCTGCCTGTGCTGCGGTGCGGAGTTACGATGTTGGGGAGCTGGCAGCTGCTCGTCGTTGCTCGTGGTTCTCTCCGGGTACTCCGGCTTCCTCCACCCGTAAAACTGTCACGGTCATGATTAGCCATTGTGCATAAATATGTGACCTTAAGCATCAATAAATAAATAATAAATAAATAAATATTCAGATGGAACAGTATTCTAAGAGCTTAAGACTGAAATTTCATAGTCTTAAAGTGCCCTTCCATGAGGGATGGAGAATCACACTCCGTAGCCCTCTCACCCATCCAAATGTTCCATCAGCAAATATGTTCAACTCCATCTGACTGAATGGATGACTAGACCAACGCAGCACCGTCCGGCAGTTCACCATCGGAGTCTGTTAAACGGTAGTACCAGCAACTATTGGAATGCTGCGATACGCAGAGCAATCTGCGGCAGCCGGTCCGTGACCGAGGCTAGCAGAGCAATGATAATCCACTTGTTACCATAAGCTGCTCACATGACTGAGATCTGGCTCCAGATCCTTGACACATGTCCTGTATAAAAAAGCCTCCAACGATTAGCTATTGACCCAAACTTGCGAAGTCAGATAGCTAGTCTGTGGTCAATATGCTTCATTAATGAAGCAAGGGAAGATGCCATAGCTGCCACTGAATCCGGTTGCAGTGTGGAAAGAGCGTCCCGAACTGCAAGCGTGAACGGACGTCCCAACTCACTAAAGTTTCTCAAACCAAAAGCAGTCGACCCTGACTGCTGACGGAAAAGGAGAAGAATCTGCAGCTCGTGGTCTGCTCCAGACCTTGCCGAGCGTTCCATTAGAAAACTTGTAGGCATCTATCCCTTATCGTGAATAGCCATGGAAGAAGAGGAAGCCGTAACCACAGCCGACCCCTGCTGAATTGCGGAAAAACCATCCTGACTCGTCACATAGGACGGATGCTCCTCCTCATTGAAGTTTCTTACAACACAAAATAGTCATCCCCGACTGTTAACGGGGAAAAAAACGCTCTGCACTCAAGATCTGTCCCCAGATCTCACAGAGTATCCCACTTAGAAACTTATAGGTTTAATCCTCTTTCGTGCGCTTCCATGTAAGTAGAAGAAGCCATAACTGCCGCCGGTCCTGGCTGCAGTGTGAAAGGAACGTTTTGATGCGTGTTCCGACTCAATATGGTTTCTCGCAAATGGAGATCTGACCTCAGATCTAGCCGAGTGTCCCATAGAGAAACTTCTGGCTTCTTCTGCATGCACAATTGACCAGACTGACCCAGCACCATCCGACAGCTCACCACTGGAGTCTGCGGGAGGCTGCTCTTGCTTTTGCTGGGATGCTGCTGATAGCTGCGCAGACTGCGACAGCTAGTCCATTCCCGAGGCTTGATGAGCAGCGGTCTTCTGTTTTTTCGCCGCTTGCTGCTCCTGGGATGAAGATCCGGAGATAGATCTCTTCTCTCTCAATGTCCGTTGATCGATGCCGCAGCTCGCTTAGCTACCGGATGGTCTGACTTCACAGACGAAGAATGGCTCCATCTTTGTGCAGCTGACTGGATATCTGAAGTTGGAAAGCTAGCTTGCGGTCGTGTGTGCTTTAAATAACATAGCGGAGGAAGCCATGACTGAAGCTGATCCTGGCTGCAGACTAGACGGAGCGTCCCGAGTGGTGGGTGGACGTATGCCCGGCTTGTGCAAGTTTCTCATAACATCATTGGGCCCCAAATGTTGGGTTAGAGAGGGATCTCTCCCGCTCGCAGTCTCTTTGCACCTCGCCGAGCCTCCCAACAAGAAAACTTGATTCAACTTGTGAAATATAGCAGAGGAAGCCGTGACTGAAGCCGACCCAGGGTGCAGACTAGACGGAGCATCCCGAGCGGCAGATGGACATATGCTCTGGCTCGTGCAAGTTTCTCATAACAACATTTGGCCCCAAATGTTATTAGGTTACAGAGGGGCCTATCCTGCTTGCGGTCTGTTAGTCCTCGCTGAGCCTCCCAACAAGAAACTTGCTGACTTCCTCCCTATGTCATCCCTATTTCCGTCACCGCTGGGTGAGCTTTTATTTCTAAGTGCTCGCTCTACCCACATCTACCCTTCCTTCGACCGCAACGGACTTACCTGGTGTCACTGCTCCCACGGATGGAGTAACCGCTTTACTGGTCAAGCTAACTAAGAACACTAACTAAAGGCCTTATCCCTTGCTTATCATGAGCACAGCAGCTAGCTCTATTTGCTCAACAGAGTGCGACGACGATAGCACACTTTGGATGGGTGTCACAATATCATCACAGTGTTCATGTTCCTCTGAAATAGAAACTGAAAAAATGAATTAAAACGCAGTGCGATGTCCGGTCTATAAACCTCTCCGCTAACAACGTACTGCAACACCCGTCTCCAATGTTAATCATCCCAGTGTACATAAGTAGGACAAGAATCCACAGGAGTGCATCAGTTAAAGTCGATATCACTCCTACAAACTCCACAACAAAATATATGATTAAGATACATGAATAAAAGCAATCAAAATTAAATTCAAAATATTTTTAGAAAAAATTTGGAAAAAATGCCTAAGTTCCCAAAGGGAACATTGTGAGCCCAAGGGCATCCTGATAGAGTCTAAGTGTGGACAAAATCCAAATTTTTTGAGTTACACTACCGGAATAATAATCAATGTATCCTACAGTAATTCTACAGTAATATAATATAAAATACTAGATATAAATGAGGACGTTGTCAATGTAAACAACGTCAATAAAAAAAAACTGGAAACAAAACATCAGGCACACAAAAAGGCCCAAAGTCAGTAACTAATTTAAATGCTACCAGATGCAAAGATAGATCTTCATATGAAGAAAAAACGATACATTGGATAGAAGATGCAAGACTTAACGACCTAACATCCCTTGGATGAGGACGTAACCATGGGGATAAACAGAATAAATATTCTGTAATACACGTTAAACTCCCAAGAAATTTAATAAAAAATTTCAAGAAAAAATAGCCAAAAAGCTTAAGAGTTTAACAGGAGGGGTTCATGGAAGGATAGGGAAGGAATACTTAACAAACAGTGGATTAATCATTAGCAAAATTGATGACGTCAGGCGTATGCCCCGAAATTGGAAAACATGAAATAATTTTATAATTATTATAAAGTTACAGCCTTGAACGTATAAAACCACCGTTGTACACTTCCATCATCCAATAACAGCCTTGGATCCACCAATTCTTGCATTGATTTGTGTCTGGCATCTTCAAAAAAGGAGATTTTAAAGCACAGGTGTCAGAACATTGTTACTGACTTTAGGGCCAAACAAAGAATGATGTTTGTGCCAATTCCAGTCACTTCCTGATGGCTGCGCATGCGTGGAGAGTAAAAGTATGGAGGACCAGATAAGACTTTTAATTTTCGGTTTTGCAAGCAAATTTTGGGGATTGGGGGGTTCAAAATTTGTGCTTAGCCCTTGATAACTTTGAGTTTGCACCAACTAGTCTGGGCCATTGGTTTATAGTATGAAAATAGTAACAGTTAGCCATCATTGGTCCAAAGCTGTGTTTTGGAGAAAGAAATTGAAAAAAATTATAAAGTTTCAATCAGTTTGAACGGTGATTTTTAGCTCATCTTGACAAAGTCAAGCTGAGCTAATCTCATCGCTCTCCATCCATCGTCTGTCATCTGTCAACACCATGTTTTAGTCTTCTCCTCCAAAGCCACTGGGCCAATTCAAATGAAAGTTTGTGTGAGTGATGGTCCTAAAGGGGCATTTCATTTTTGTTCAACTAACATGCCCAGCCCCATAGGGAGGGAGTGGGGGAAAATGCTCCCAAAATATTTTTAAAATCTTCTTCTCAAGAACCAGTGTGTACAATGACTTGATATTTGCTATGGAGCTTCCGTGTGAGGTGTAGAATTAAGTTTGTTCAAACCAAGTTCGTGAAGTAATATTTGGCTTTGTAATAGGAGGGGTAAGATTTTTGGCCCCGCCCAAAACTTCGTTTTTCTGAACCGATGATCCGGTATGAACCATATTTGGTTTGGGGTATTATTGGGTCATAAGTACTTGACCCATATAAAAAAAAATTCCCACTTTCCCATGGGAACCCTGGGAGCTAAAAATAGAAATATTTTCAAACACCCATATTTCCCAAACCACACAGAACAGAGAGCTGTTATTTGGTATGAAGTATCCTTAGAACCAGTAGAATTGAATGGTAAAAAAAATTGCCATCGGTTATGTTAGGGTGTTCTGTAATGGGGGCATCGAAAAAATGCTGAGTCAGCATATTTGCAAAAATTTAAAAAAATCTTTTCTCCAGAATCAATCATCAGAATCTTTTGATATTTGGTATACAGAATTCATAGGGGGGGTCAGATAAAAGTTTGTTGAAATAAAGCTCATTGGTTCATATTTTGGCTCTCTACAGGACCCCAAAGGTTTAACATAGGGTAATATGGGGAATGTTCTTTAAAAATCTTCTTCTTCAGAACCACCAGTCAGAATCTTTTAATGTTTGATATACATCATTGTTATGAGGGTCAGATTCAAGATTGTTCAAACCAAGTCCCTAGGTTAATATTTGAGCTTCCTATGGAAACCCAGATTTTATCTTTGTTCAAAATGGAGGGTAATGTAAAAAAATCTTTTTCTTCAGATCTACCAGTCAGAATGCTTTGATATTTGGTATGCAACATCTCTAAGGGGGTCAGATTCAAGTTTGTTCAAATCAGATCCCTAGGTTATATTTGGGCTCACTATGGTAGCCCAAATTTTTACTTAGTGCAATATGAGGAAATTTCTTTAAAAATCTTCTTCTTCAGATCCACCAGTCGCATTGCTTTCATATTTGGTATACAACATCTCTAGGGGGTCAGATTCCAGGTTGTTCAATTTGAGTTCCTAGGTTAATATTTGGGCTCCATATGGGAACAAGAAATTTAACTTAGTACAATATGAGGGAATTTTTTCAAAAATCTTCTTCTTCAGATCGACTAGTCAGAATGCTTTCATATTTGGTGTACAACAACTCTAGGGGTGTTAGATTCAATTTGTTCAAATCAGATCCATAAGTTAATATTTGGGCATGCTATGGTAGCCCAAATTTGAACTTAGTGCAATTCAGAGAAATTTCTTTACAATTTCTCTTCTTCAGATCCAACAGTCAGAATGCTTTCATTTTCGGTACACAACATCTCTAGGGAAGTCAGATTCAGCTGTGTTCAAATCAAGAGCCTGGGTTAATATTTGGGCTCTCTATGGGAGCTGGAATTGGCCATTTTGCTGAAGAATTAAAAATTTTGTATTCAGTACCCTCTGGAGGTGTGTAACTAAGATTAATCCACATAGGTTGTATCAAGGGGCTTCATAGGGGAGCTCTACATTTTACTTTATGATCAAGTGAAGAAAAGCATGATGCCCAGATTATTTTTGTCACTCCTGAGGGACTCAAGGATTGACAGTGTTGCCTATGGATATGGCTTGCTTAATGTAGACTCATTCTTGTTCTGTTCAAGATGAGTGCTTTAGGTCCCATGGGGCCTCTTGTTATGAATAACATTGGTCAGATATGGCTGATACACTAGGGAGAGGGTTGCCCTTAGGTGCCAAATGGTCATTAACTGGAGGAGTGCTAAATTATTTTTCAAAGCTAATTTATAGCATGAGTACTTTTTTCAAATATACCATTCCACTAGCATCGGGACCCTTAGGGTATGTTTCGGTGAACTATTCCAGTTTACTTAGTTTACTATTCCATGTAAAGCTAAACTAGGTTTAGAAATCCCAATGGAATGATATGTTTAATGAGAATACTATTCCACGTAAACCTTGGTGTGATGTCGCTAGGAAACGTGAAACAGGGACGCGTTTTTAGGAGGGGCGATATCCAAAGTGTGGAAAACATATCCCTGCTTTCATTTTTGAATAATCTTTGAAACCATCTTTGAAAAGGCCCGCATGAGAGTGATAAGACACTTTCCAATGATAGTGTCAGAAATTGCATTACTGGTACCATAGAAATAAAATGACTAAAAAGGGTCTTCTGATAGTTGCAAAACAAATTTTTCCGATAGAAAAACACTCTGTCAATTGAGAATCGACTATCTTTGAAAAGCTGCTTTTGTGGGCAAAATAAACGTTATTAACTTTTTTCATCGTTTCTCTCTCTTTATTTATTGCTTTTTTCATGAACTCGGCATTGTTTATTTTTTATCTGACCCACGAAATCAGAATATTTTTTATTGTTGTTGTGTGAGGCCTAGAACTTTTATGTGCACTACAATGCGCATGTCAAGAATAGAATGATAAACCAGATAACCCTGCTCTCTAGGAGGTTTAGTTGGTTTAATCCAGAATGATAAACCAGAATATAAACTGCTCAATAAAACGACCCGGTTTTTATTCTGTGTGTCTACGCATGCTCACAATAAACCAAGTAAACCGGAATAGCTCACTGAAACATACCCTTAGTTTAGCAAGATGTTGTTCTGAAATAAGTATAACTTATTATCCCTGCATTTTCAAAATGCGGGGATGTAGTCATGATCTCCATCCGTATGTCCATCCATACGTCCGTCCATCCATCTGTTCATATGTTACACCCTGAAAGGCTCCTAGGGTATTCATTTCGAAACATTTAAACTATGCTAAAGTAGCAACTCTAGATGTGCATGAAGGTTTCGGAATTTTGATTTGGCCCCAAGTGATTCCCATGGAACCACTTTTATCATTAGAAAATCGGTTTTCATCAAAAGGCTCCTAGGGTATTTAATTTAAAATGTTTAAACTATGCTAATGTGTTGAGGTAACATCTGTAGATGTGCATGAAGGTTTCGGAATTTTGATTTGGCCCCAGGTGGTTCCAGTGGAACCACTTTTATTGTTAGAAAATCCGTTTTCATCGAACGGCTCCTAGGGTATTTAATTCGAAATGTTAAAACTATGCTATGGTGTTCAGGTGTTCCGGTGGAACCACTTTTATCGTTGGAAAATCAGTTTTCATTAAAAGGCTCCTAGGGTATTTAATTCAAAATGTTTAAACTATGCTAAAGTGTTCAGGTAACATCTCTAGATGTGCATGAAGGTTTCGGAATTTTGATTTTGCCCCAGTTGGTTCCAGTGGAACCACTTTTATCGTTAGAAAATCAGTTTTCATCAAATGACTACTAGGGTATTTAATTCGAAACGTTTAAACTATGCTAAGGTGTTCAGGTAACATCTCTAGATGTACATGAAGGTTTCGGAATTTCGATTTGGCCCCAGGTGGTTCTAGTGAAACCACTTTTATTGTTAGAAATCTGTTTTCATCAAAAGGCTCCTAGGGTATTTAATTCAAAACTTTTAAACTATGCTAAGGTGTTCAAGTAGCATCACTAGATGTGCATGAAGGTTTCGGAATTTTGATTTGGCACCAGGTCGTTCCAGTGGAACCACTTTTATCGTTAGAAAATCAGTTTTCATCAAAAAGCTCCTAGGGTATTTAGTTCAAAACATTTAAACTATGCTATTGTGTTCAGGTAACACATCTAGCTGTGCATGAAGGTTTTGGAATTTTTTTTTGGCCCAAAATGGTTCCCGTGGAATCACTTTTATCGTTAGAAAATCAGCTCTCATCGAAAAGCTCCTAGGGTATTTAATTCAAAATGTTAAAGCTATGCTAAGGTGTTTAGGTAACATCTCTAGATGTGCATAAAGGTTTTGGAATTTTGATTTGGCCCCAGGTGGTTCCAGTGGAATCACTTTTATCATTAGAAAATCAGTCTTCATCGAAAGGCTCCTAGGGTATTTAGTTCGGAACATTTAAACTATGCTAATGTGTTCAGGTAACATCGCTAGATGTGCATAAATGTTTCAGAATTTTGATTTGGCCCCAGGTGGTTCCAGTGGAACCACTTTTAAAATCAGTTTTCATCAAAAGGCTCCCAGGATATTTAATTTGAAATGTTTAAACTATGCTAATGTGTTCAGATAACATTTCTGGATGTGCAGGAAGGTTTCGGAATTTTTTATTTGGCCCCCAAATGGTTCCAGTGGAACTACTTTTATCATTAGAAAATCAGTCTTCATCGAAAGGCTCCTAGGGTATTTAATTCGAAACGTTAAAACTATGCTAAGGTGTTCAGGTAACATCTGTACATGTTCATAAAGGTTTCGGAATTTTGATTTGGCCCCAGGTTGTTCCTGTGGAACCACTTTTATCGTTAGAAAATCAGTTTTCATTGAAGGGCTCCTAGGGTATTTAGTTTGAAGCATTTAAACTATGCTAATGCGTTCAGGTAACAGCTCTAGATGTGCATGAAGGTGTGAGAATTTTGATTTTGCCCCAGGTGGTTCCAGTGGAACCACTTTTATTGTTAGAAAATCAGTATTTTTATACTGTACCAATGACCCAAAACTTAGCTGGTGCTAACTCTTAAAATTCTAGGGCCAAACACAAATTTTGCCCCCCAATCCCCCAAATTTGCATCAAAATCCTAAATTTCAATGTCCTATGTGGTCCTCCATACTTTTATCCACTGCATATTCGCAGTGTCAAGGAAGTACCGAAATTGGTGCAAAACCTCATTCTTAGTTTGGCCCTGAAATAAGTAAAATCTCACTGATATTTGTGCTTATAAATCTCACTTAAAATTTTGTCCACACTTAGACTTTTCTGGGATCCATTTGGGCTCATCATTCCCATTGGGAAGTTGGGCTCATCTTGAAATTTTTTCGAGAAAATTTTTCTTTTGAATTATTTTTCGAAATGTTTGTAATGGATTGTATTATTATTATGTATCTTTGTTTTCAAGGGTTAGTGCGAGTTAATATTTTTTCAGAATGAAAAAATATTTTTTGATTGTAATCGAGGAAGTCTTCCTCTGATTCTCATGTTCATTGTATTTGCTGTAGTCAGTGTACTTGTACTAATTCTTGCTCAGTGTGTGCCTATTTGGATGACAAACGTTGGAGACATGTGTCATGGTATGTTGTTAGTGGTGAGAGGTCCAGGCCGGTCCTCTCGCCACAGGGTCACTCTAGTTGTCTCAGTCTCTTTTTCAGAGGAACAAGAACAGGGTGATGTTTCCGTGATGTCTTCAAAAGTGTGCTTCCGTCGTCACAATGAAGAGCTAGTGGCATAGTGCTCAACGAAACGCGGCAAGTGCCAAAGAGGTCCCAAGTAGGATCAACGGTCACTTGTCGCCCGCTAGCTCCCCCGGTGAAGCAATCATTCACAAAATGATTGTGACGCCGGGTACGTCCGTTGCGGTCCAGGAGAGGAGAAGGGGTGTTGCGAGCACTATAATCTCGGATCACGCACACCTGGTGATGACAGATCAGAGGATGGAATGGAGGAAGCCAGTCAGTCCGGTAGCTAGCTTGTCCATGTCTACCCGGACCGCGAACGAGAGAGGCCCTCTCTCTTTTACAACAACATCTGGGCCCAGATGTTGTTGTACGTTCATTTGTCAGTCGGAGCCTACATCCACTCCTCCTGTTCGGGACGCTCCATCGCATAGACAGTCCGGCGCGGCTTGTCTAATGGCTTCCTCTTCCACATGTCAGCACACACGACCGCACCTTGGCTACGTGACCGCAGATATCCAGCCTGCATCGCCGACCAGGGATTCCGCGTCGACCAGGTCACGCCATCCGCTAGCCAAGGACACGAGGCCTTTCCAGTCGGGACGTTCGCATAAGAAGTATGCAGGATTTAGCATCCCAGGAGCTTCCAGCGGCTAATTTACGTAAGACTGTGGCTCCACAGGCCTCCGTGACGGACTTGCTATCACTGATAGCTTAACTCATCGCAGCATCCCAGCGCCATCAGAAACTTTTCTGAATAGGAACTGTCTGAGGAAGCTGGGCCGGTTCGCTCCCCTGCAGTGCAGTAAGGGACAACCAAGATTTTCACATGGTCCAGTCGTATGGTGAAAGGGAATCAGCGGAGCTGGAATTTTCCCTTACCGAACAACATAAGGTGGCCGTAGATTTCATCTGGCAACACCTTCCAGAAGTTGTTCCTCCAGACCAAAGTGCTGCGTTACCTGATAAGAGACCGATAGTGTCACTGGACACAGATTTTTTCGGCCGGAATAGGCACATTGCGCCTGAGTTTCCATCCCAGTCCAGTAATGTCATGCGGACATTTGATCTTATTGACGCTATATTCAAGCTAGCCTCTAAGACTGCAAAATCCGGTTTCTTATCGTCTCATGCTCCACAGCTGCCTTTCATCTATTATAGAAATAGAATTGAGACGGCAGGACAGGGCATGCCAAGAGTTCCTCTGCGATTAGACGACCAGGCAGAAGACTTAAAGTTGTTGTTGCCGGCGTCTTCTATGTTGTTTCATTCCAGTAGGCTGGAGACGACAATCACGTCTAACATTCAGTTTAGACGCATTATCTTACGCAGATCACCTTACCAGAGCGTTTTCACTACATCTCGAAGGAAAAGAATTCCAGGATGTTCAAACTTCCTTGAGAGTTCTTTCGAGGGCCATAGCATATTCCACGTTCAACTCCACCCTTTCAGTGGCAATCTGAAGTTACTTAGACGTGATGCTGCCCTAAATGCATCCACAAGAGTGGATAGTAAGGTGAAAAACTCTCGTTGAGTCGCTCCGGTCTCCGAAGAGCTTCTCTTCAACGGTAAGCTTTCTATAATCTATCAACAGATTACTAGGAAAGCTTCGGACTTTCTGCCTTTTAAATCCACTTCGCTAAAGTCGAACTCAGCAAAGGGGAGTAAGGCAGTCACTTCTGGGGCGATTACGTCCAAGGGAAGTTCCTATAGAGGATCTAATAAAGCCTCTACGTCTTACTCCAGAGACCGTCAGATTAGCGACTCAGGTAGGGGTTGTATGCTGGCTGAGACAACCGATCAGATGCCCCTAGGTCGACTGGGTGAGATTCGGGTCGTGGAGGACGTAGTTTCACCTCTCGCAAGCCTCGCAGGTCCAGGAGGTGATGGTCTAAACCTCTATTGCGTTCCAGCGGGCAGAAGGCTGTCGAGATTCTAATCCAATTGGTTGTCTATTGCGGACGAACCATGGGTGTAGGGGGTTATTTCTGAAGGTCTAAAATAGTCCTTCTAAGAAAAACTCAACCTCCATCTTGGACTCAGCTTCCGTCAAACCTTCAGAAGAGAGATTTGCTTCTATCAGAAGTCCAATCTCTTCTGGAGAAGAACTCGATACAGGTCGTAGAAAACCAGGAATCTACAGGTTTCTACAGTCATCTGTTCCTGGTTCCAAAACCAGACAGCTCGTTTCGTCCAGTCATAGATCTGACCTGGACAAACAAGCTGATCGTGGCTCCATAATTTTATATGGAGATCATCCGATCGGTCAGAGCGAGCATTCAAGTGAACGATTATGCTGCAAGCATAGATCTCAAGTATGCGCACTTCACGTCATGGTACATCCGGCGTTCAGAAAGTATCTTCGCTTCACTGTCCTAGGAGTCGTTTTTCAGTTCCGAGCTATGTGCTTCGGTCTGAATCTAGTGATCTAGGCTTTCACTCGAATAATGAACTCGGTAATGACTCGTTTCCGAGTTCATTCGTCTGCGATAAGGTCGGCCTCCCTGGACGACATTCTTCAGAGGTACGGCAACGAGTTAACGCTTCAGAACGATGTTCAGAGTCTGCTTCAGCTGCTCCGACATCTCGGTTTCATAGTAAATGAACAGTCGGGTCTGGTGCCGTCCAAGTCATTCACCCACCGGGGAATGAGTTTCGAGACGCACAACAATCTCATTCATCTGCCGTTAACCGGAGTGAAATTAATCAGTTGTTACACTCACTTTCGTCTTCACTCAGATGTAGTAACAGCGAGAGAATTTCTGCGACTGATAGGTTTGAGCGGAATCGCCACGGATCTTATTCCGATGGGGCAGCTACGCTCTCGGCCACTCCAAATATTTTTGACTCAGAATTGGAGTGTGAAGATTCATTCGCTCGAAATGAACATCGTCTTGTCCAATCAACTGAAACAAGAAATTCAGACTTGGGCAGATATTCAGTGGTTAACTCAGGGAGTTCCACTGCAATCGCCGGATCCAAGTTTTACGATTATGACGGATGCCAGTCAAACAAGTTGGGGTGCAACATTGAGCCCTACAGATTCGATGTGCCAGGGTCTTTGGGATCCGCAATTCCTAAACAAGCACATAAGGCCATAAAAAAGAACCTCTGTTTCTCAGGCCCGCACGCAATTTTTGGTGCGCATGCAACCTTTTTATGACACCAAAAAATCTTTAAAAAAACTTGATATTGCGCTCATTTCGGTAAATCGATATCGATGTGTTCGCAAATTTTAAATTAACACACTTCCAGCTTTTTCTAAATCATACTTTAATAAAATGGGTGGGTTTTGCAATATTCACGACAGAAAGTGTTTTATTATGTAAAAAGTAAGTCATAATGACAGCAAGAAGGAAGGTGTTTTTCAGTCTGACAACGAACAGTCACAAACAACCTCTCGGGGAGAAAATGAAAAGAAAAAAAAAGACCACCCGCCTGCACGCTTTTTTCTCAGGCCCGCACGCAATTTTTGGTGCGCATGCAACCTTTTTATGACACCAAAAAATCTTTAAAAAAACTTGATATTGCGCTCATTTCGGTAAATCGATATCGATGTGTTCGCAAATTTTAAATTAACACACTTCCAGCTTTTTCTAAATCATACTTTAATAAAAGGGTCTTTGGGATCCGCAATTCCTAAACAAGCACATAAGGCCATAAAAAAGAACCTCTGTTTCTCAGGCCCGCACGCAATTTTTGGTGCGCATGCAACCTTTTTATGACACCAAAAAATCTTTAAAAAAACTTGATATTGCGCTCATTTCGGTAAATCGATATCGATGTGTTCGCAAATTTTAAATTAACACACTTCCAGCTTTTTCTAAATCATACTTTAATAAAATGGGTGGGTTTTGCAATATTCACGACAGAAAGTGTTTTATTATGTAAAAAGTAAGTCATAATGACAGCAAGAAGGAAGGTGTTTTTCAGTCTGACAACGAACAGTCACAAACAACCTCTCGGGGAGAAAATGAAAAGAAAAAAAAAGACCACCCGCCTGCACGCTTTTTTGGAAAAAAATGGCCTGAGAAACAGACAATCATCTTTGTATGGCCTAAACATCAAAGAGTTGATGCCAATTTGGCTTGCGCTACGTCATTGGATGAACATTATTCAGAATTCACATGTTCAAATTCTGTCCGACAATTCGACAGTAGTAGCATATATTCAGAACCAGGGAGGCACTCATTCCATTCCATTGTTCAACTTAACGGAAAGAATCCTTCTGTTTGTTCTAGAGCATCAAGTTCTCCTGTCGGTCTGTCATATTCCGGGTCATCTGAACGTTCTAGCAGACTCCCTTTCTCGGAAAGGTCGTATGTTGCCAACAGAATGGACTCTCAACAAATGTGTATTCAATCAGATGTCCTACCAATGGGAGCATCCCATGATAGACTTATTTGCGATGCATCTCAACAATCAGTTGCAGACGTATGTGTTGCCATGCCCAAATCCGCGAGCGTTTGCAGTAGACGCCCTCTTGATCTCTTGGGACGGAATGATAGGATACGCATATCCTCAGCTCCATTGATTCAGCAGATATTGCTAAAATAAAGCAATCTCACTGCAAGATTCTGTTGGTAGCATCTCTGTCATCCCAGAGACCATGGATAATCTACTCAGGTGTCTGTTGTGGGACATGCCACGGAAGCTTCCTCCACAGGAGGATCTTCTTTCGCAGGGGATATCGCGCACACTGCATCACAACCCGCAAGGTCTTAACCTTCACATATTTCCATTGTGCGGTCCTTCTTGCACGGCAAGCATTTTACAGGACAAGCAGTGGACGCAATTTCTAACTGTAGGAGGACCTCCACTTTGCTAAATTATGCTGCTAAGTGGAAGGTTTTCTCACGGTGGTGTAGGGATCATTCTCTTGATATTTATGATCCCTACATTCCAGACATTGCTAATTTTCTGGTCTACTTGTTTGATGAGATCAAACTGCAGCCAGTTACTATTAAGGCTTATAGGTCTATGCTATCAGATACCTTTACACATCATGATAGCTTACAAATTGGATCTACTGTCTCGTTATCTAAGTTAGTGAAAAACTTTTCGATAAATAGATCTAGAACCCTTAGATTAATTCCTAAGTGGAATTTAGCTTGGGTTCTTCTGAAGCTAAAAGATGCGCCATTTGAGCCTCTTGATACGGAGGACTTCAAATTCTTATTTTTTAAGACAGCTTTTCTCTTAGCTTTCTCTTCTGCTAGAAGAGTTAGTGAGCTTCATGCATTATCTGTTGATGATTCTCACTATCGTAGTGTTGGTAATACTATTACTTTGACAACTAATGTTGGATTTCTGGCTAAGAATCAGACTCCTAATAAGTATCTTGAACCTATTGTAATTAAGGCTCTTCCATCTTCAGATGGTCATAGGCCTTTGCTCTGTCCAGCTAGAGCTATACGTATTTACAAACATAGATCTGAGTTTGTCAGAAAGGGACGTAAATGTTTCTTTCTGTCTCTGCTGCCTAATAGAAAGGACACTACGATCCATTCTATTTCAAGGTGGATTCAATTAACTATTCATACTGCTTATGAAAAATTATCTTCATCTCAGCAGTCTCTGCTTAAGATTTTGGTTCATGAAGTAAGAGCTCTGTCTACATCTTGTGCTTATGCTAATTGTGTTTCTATTACCAATTTGATGAAGGCTGCATATTGTTCTCAGCCTTCCATATTCACAAATTTTTATCTTAGAAATATTGAGTCCATTTCTGGTGACCTGCAATGTTGGGATAGTTTTAGAGTGTAAAGCTAATTTTTATCTCATTTATGTAATATTTTTAAAGTGTAGCTCGGTGTTTGTATACATTTGTATATGTCACGTGTTATTCGAGCACTAATATACAATCCTCGGACACTTTTAAATGAGTATAAAGAGTCCCAATCTCTGGACTATCTTTATTTTATTGGCTTTCCTTTAAAAATTAGTATAATGGCTTATACTGCATGTTAAATGAGATCTTTGATGTTATTGTTGTGCTCAATTACTGAATGGTATTGTGTCTTTCTTCTTTGGTTTCTCCTTTTCTCCTGGAAGGGATAATTCTGTTTACATGTAAATTGAGTCCATTGGATTATCCTTTATGTCATAGGCCCTCCAGCCTTGTTTCTATTCAGCTAAGTCTTGGTCATTGGTACAGTATAAAAATGTTAAAAAAATTTATAGTAATTTATATATTTTTTATACTTACCAATGACCCAGACGGGGATGGCCCTCTCATGAGTTGGGAACTCATACCTAACCACTGATTACTTAACGCTTACCAGGCACTGGTTGTAAGAATGAAGTTTGGCACCAATTTCGGTACTTCCTTGACACTGCACATGCGCAGTGGATAAAAGTATGGAGGACCACATCGGACATTGAAATGTTGGATTTTGATGCAAATTTTGGGGATTGGGGGCAAAATTTGTGTTTGGCCCTAGAATTTAAGAGTTAGCACCAGCTAAGTCTGGGCCATTGGTAAGTATAAAAAATATATAAATTACTATAAATTTTTTAACTTTCATCGAAAGGCTCCGAGGGTATTTAATTCGAAACGTTAAAACTATGCTAAGGTATTCAGGTAACATCTGCAGATGTGCATAAAGGTTTCAGAATTTTTATTTGGTCCCAAGTGGTTCCAGTGGAACCACTTTTATCATTAGAAAATCAGTTTTCATTGAAAGGCGCCTAGGGTATTCAGTTCGAAACATTTAAACTATGCTAAGGTGTTCAGGTAGCATCTCTAAATGTGCATGAAGGTTTTGAAATTTCTATTTAGCCCAAAGTGTTTCCCGTGGAACCACTTTTATCATTAGAAAATCAGTTTTCATCAAAAGGCTCCTAGGGTATTTAATTCGAAACATTAAAACTCTGCTAAGGTGTTCAGGTAACATCTGTAGATGTGCATAAAGGTTTGGGAATTTTGATTTGGCCCCAGGTGGTTCCAGTGGAACCACTTTTATCGTTAAAAAATCGTTTTTTATCGAAAGGCTCCTAGGGTAGTTAATTTGGAACATTTAAACTATGCTAATATGTTCAGGTATCATCTCTAGATGTGCATGAAGGTTTCGGAATTTTGATTTGGCCCCAAGTGGCTCCGGTGGAACCACTTTTATTGTTGGAAAATCAGTTTTCATCGAAAGACTCCCAGGGTATTTAATTCGAAACATTTAAACTATGGTAAGGTGTTCAGGTAGCATCTCTAGATGTGCATGAAGGTTTCCAAATTTTGTTTTGGCTCCAGGTGGTTCTGGTGAAACCACTTTTATCATTAGAAAATCAGTTTTCATCAAAAGGCTCCTTGGGTATTTAATTCGAATCATTAAAACTATGCTAAGGTTGCTAAGGAAATGCGGGGATACACCATTGTGTGCCTTGCACACAAATAACTCTATCTAGTTGAACAATGTCAACAGGTGCTTTCCAATAATTTTTTTTATTTTTCCTCTGATGAGAAAAGAAGCTAATGCATGCAGTGTAATGCAGCTAAAGTGGCTTTCAGTACTTTTAAGTAGTGCCATAGCTTCTTGCATTCCACTGGTTAAAGCTTTAAATATTTTTTTCTAATCAATCCTATCATCCTCGCGTGTTTTCAATGCTTTCAGTTTTGTCTTGACTACCTTAATTCTGCCATTAGGGTTTGAGACTAATTTCACTGAAATTCTGCAAATCTGATTTGAGACTACTTTCACCTATATTCTGCCAATATGATTAGAAACTACTTTTAGAGAACTGAAATAGCCCTGCCAGATTACACGAAGGCTGCACATTAGGACTTGGGTTCTAAGTTTGATGAAAGATGGAAATTTCCTTTGACATTTGTACTTAACAATATTTTAAAATCCTCTGTGACTTTTCCTGGAATAAAAATTAGCAGTGGGTATCAGCTCCTAGAAATCAGTTGTTTATGAACTGAAGCATTCAGTATCAAGACTGACCTCATCAACCCCAGTAACAAATTACTATTAATACATCACCAGTGGCAACTCACACGCTTAGGTCAATGTTCAGCTTATAGCTCACTTGGCTAAACTCTTAACCCTCTGAGTATTTTCTAGATATTTTTTATCAAATCTAGTCATGGTTGCTTTAAAAGCAGCAATGACTAGATTTGATGAAAAATTAATCTAAATGTAACACAAGAAATCACTGGTGAAAAAATCCATTCCATTAACAGGGACACAATATGATTAAATATGCAGAAATTATACTTATTTCAGAGACAAGAGAAACACCGTGCTGGGCAGGAATATTTGCCAGCCGCATGCAAAGAGTTAACATCAAATTGAGCTGTAGTGATCACTCTTTTATTCATTGTCTGTCAGCGAGGGTATATAGGATTCACCTTGTCCATCCATCCATCCATCCATCCATCCATCCATCCATCCATCCATCCATCCATCCATCCATCCATCCATCCATCCATCCATCCATCCATCCATCCATCCATCCATCCATCCATCCATCATCCATCCATCCATCCATCCATCCATCCCCATCCATCCATCCATCCATCCATCCATCCATCCATCCATCCATCCCGAAATGCAATCATGAATAACTTGTAAAGTACTTGGTTGAGTGACTTGATATTTAGTATTCAAGTGTATTCTATTGCTGTATACCCATAGTGAAATGCAGGTGTCGTTTGAGATTTTATTGTCAGAGTCCTTGCCATTTATGGACTTTGTCCACCTTGAAATTAATTCATGAATAACTTGCTGAGCACTCAAGGAATGACTTCACATTTGATGTACAAGTCTATCTTATTGATGTTTACCCACAGTACAAGGTCTGTCAGTCTGTCCATTGTCAGCCCATCTGTCATTCCATCCATCCATCCGTTCCGAAATTCAATCATGAATAACTTGTAAAGTACATGGTTGAGTGACTTGATATTTGGCATGCAAGTGGATCCTATTGCTGTATATCTATAGTGAAATGCAGGTGTTGTTCTAGATTTTATTGCCAGAGACATTGCCCATCCGTCTGCCTGTCTGTCTGTCCGTCCATCCATTTGTCCATCAGTCCGTCCATCCCAATATTCAATCATGAATAACTTGTAAAGTACATGATTGAGAGACTTGATATTTGGTATGCAAGTGTATCCTACTGCTGTATATCTATAGTGAAATGCAGGTGTCGTTCGAGATTTTATTGCCAGAGTCATTGCTCGTCTATCCATCTGTCTGTCTGTCTGTCCGTCCCAAAATTTAATCATGAATTACTTGTAAAGTACATGGTTGAGTGACTTGATATTTGGTATGCAAGTGTAACCTATTGCTATACACTCATAGTGAAATGCAGGAGTCGTTCGTGATTTTATTGCCAAAGTCATTGCCCTTTATGGACTTAAAATTTGTATATACCCAAAAACTGTATCACCTGTAGCCAGGCTTGCATGGTTAAATAAGCGAGGGTTTTCTTTTTGTGTCACTGTATGGTGACGCTTTATGTTCCTTTCCTTTTCTCAGTATCAAAATGAAACACCTGTACAATGTGCTAACATACTTTTAAAAATCGACTTGATAGCAATCTTTTTTGGGGGTTGACCTGCACATTGCAGGGGTATTTCGTTAGCTGTGCTTACGAATAGGTCTAGTTAAAAAGTGGAGTATACTGGATTGCATCTGACCATCTGTATATCTACCTGTACATCTGTACTTCTGCACGAGTCCATAACTCGGCTGCTAGTGGTCTGATATTAATGACATCTTGCATGAATGTGTCTAACGTGACATGCCATTTCCAACACATATTGAGTTATGCTGTCTGCCCCTTCCACCCAGGGGTGTTTTTGTGTTAGTAAGAAATACATTTTTGTCTGTACAAGTCTGTACCATAGCTGATGTAATACAGCTGATATCGGTCAGATCTTTATGAATCTTACATAGATGTCCAGCATGACATGGCTATTCAGACACATATCAAGCTAAGCTGTCTGCACCTTCCACCTGGAAGTTACGCCCATTTTTAACTCATGTGACTAAAAATCAGAGATGAGCTATTGTGACTACTCACAAGAAAAAATCATCCATGAACATGGTGTTTGCTCTTGCTCCTACAGAACCGCTGAACCGATTTCTGTTAAATTTGAGGTGATTGCTTGTTCTGAGGTTGCATTTTGTTTTTGTCCAAATCAACTTATCCAGCCCCATAGGGAGGGGGTGGGGGGAAATGCTAAAAACAAAAATTTGAATCATCTTCTCATGAACCAATGGGTACATTGAAGTGTAGTATCCGATTTGTTCAAATAATGTTTGTAGAGCAATATTTGCCTTTATAATGGGAGGGACAAGGTTTTTGATCCCCGTCCAAAATTTCTACTTTCTGAACTGATGAGCCAATTTCAACCAAATTTGGTATGTGGTATTATTGAGTCATAAGTACTTGAAAAAAAAAATTCCTTCATCCCCATGGAAACCCCAGGAGCTAAAAATAGAAATATTTTCAAATGTCCATATTTTCAATCCACATGGAACAGAGATCTGGTATTTGGTATGAAGCATCCTTAGAACCAGAAGAATGGGAAGGTAAAACAAATGTCATAGGTTATGTCATAGTGTACCGTAGAAGGAATCGATGAAATGCTGAGTCAGCATATTTGCAAAAATTACAAAATTTTTTCCAGAAACACTGATCAAATCTTTTGATAATTGATTTTCAGCATCCATAATGGGGGCAGATTAAACCTTTCTGTTCTTATTTAGAATCAATACAGGAGCCTAAATTTTAATGAACTTGGTTCCATATGAGAAGTTCTCTTTAAAGAATCTTCTTTCACAGAACCACAAGTCAGAATCGTGTAATATTTGGTATACAACATCGTAAGAGAGGTCAAATTCACATTTGTTCAGATCAGGTTCCCCAGTTAATATCTGGGCTTCCTTTGGAGGCCTGAACGTTTAACTTGGTGCAGCATGAGGAATAATCTTTCAAAATATTTTTTTCAGATCCACCACAGTCAAAATCTTTTGGTATTTGGTGTACACCATTCTTTGGGAGGTCAGATCTAAGTTTATTATACCCCCCGCAACAAGTTGTGGGATGGGGGGGGGGAGAGGGTATCACTGGAATCACCTTGTCCATCCATCTGTTTGGCCATCCGGCTATCCATCCATGTCTATAGACATAATTTTGTCAGGAGATTTCTCAGATGTTGATGGACCAATCTGCTCGAAAGTTGGTATGAATGTTCACCACTATCGGAACACCAGCAATTATAGATTCGGTCGGATTATTTTTGCCAGAATTATGGCCTTTTTTGACTTAAGAAAGCAGGCCTAGAAATTTGTTCGGAGATTTTCTCAGATGTTTATGGGTCGATTCCTTTTGAAACTTGGTATGGATGTTTACTACCTTGGGATCCTGTGTATTTGTGATTATAGTTTCGATCAGACTTTTTTTTGGCCAGAGTTATGCCCCTTTTTATCTTAGAATATCTGCATTTTGTCTGGAGATTTTCTCAGACATTTATATGTTGATTCCTTTGAAACTTGGTATGGATGTTCACTACCCAGGGATCTTGTGTACCTACAATTATTATTTTGATCAGACTTTTTTTTGCCAGAGTTATGCCCCTTTCCATCTTAAAATGCTTGAATTGCCCAGAATTTTGTCCGGAGATTTTCTCAGATGTTTATGGGTCAAATCCTTTGAAGCATGGTATGGATGTTCACTACCATTGGAGCCTGTGCACCTGTGATGATAGTTTTGATCAGGTTTTTTCTTTCTGAGTTATACCCCTTTTCATCTTAAAATGACTGAATTTTGTCCAGAGATTTCCTCAGATGTTTATGGGTCAATTCCTTTGAAACTTGGTATGGTTGTTCACTAACATGGGACCCAGTGCACCTGCGATTATAGTTTTGATAGGACTTTTTTTGCCAGAGTTATTCCTCTTTTCATCTTAGAATGCTTGTCCAGAGATTTTCTCAAATGTGCTGGCAGCTGCTCGTCGTTGCTCGGTGGTTCTCTCCGTGTACTCCAGCTTCCTCCACCCATAAAACAGTCACGGCTGTGATTAGCCATTGTGCATAAGTATATGACCTTAAAACACCAATAAATAAATATTTCTCAAATGTTTTTCAGTCAATTTCTTTGAAACTTGGTATGGATGTCCACTACCATGGGAACCTGTGCACCTGTGATTATAGTTTCGATCAGACTTTTTTTTACCAGAGTTGTGCCCCTTTTTGTCTTAGCATAATCATGTCGGTGGGGGTAGTGGGAAGTATGGACAGGCCCATCTGGGATAGTCACACGTCTAGTTCAAACCAAGTTCGTTTATTAATATTTGGGCTCCCTATTGGAGCCTAAATTCTAACTTTGTCCAATATGAGGAATAATGTTTAAAACTCTTTTTCTCTAGAACCGACTTTCAGATTCTTTTGATATATGGTATATAGAATCCTTACATGGGCCAGATGCAAATTTGTCCAAATCAAGCCTACAGTTTAATAATTAGTCTCTCTATGAGAGTTCGAATATTAACTTTGTGCAATATGGGGGAATAAACTTCAGTAATCTTTTTAAGATCCACCTGTCAGAATCTTTTGATGTTTGATATACAGAATCCTTATGGGCCCCTTACTGGAGACGGAATTTTAACTTTGTGCAGTATGAGGAATATTCTTTAAAAAGCTTCTCTCATGAACATTCCCATCAGAATCTTTTGATATATGGTATGCACCATTCCTAGGGGAGTCAGATACAAGTTTGTAAAAATCAAGTTCCTGGGTTAATATTTGGAGTCTTAAACTTAGTCCAATAAGAGGAATAATCTTTGAAAATCTGCCTCTATAAGATACAATGGTCAAAATCCTGATGGGGGGGGGGGGGAGGGGGGCAGGAATGGGGGTGCTTAATCAGTTCACGTTTATTCAAGTTAAGTCCCTGAGTTGATATTTAGTCTCCCTATTTTCCATTACTGGAAATCTGGGTATTATTTGTGTGGTAGCATCTCCATACCCGAAAAAAAATCATCTTACTGGACAACAGAGCTACGTTTAGTTTCGTGACTTCAGTCCTCTGTAGTACTGACTGGCCGTAGATGATCAGTGCATCCGGCCCCATAGGGCCTCTTGTTTTGTTTCTTTGTTTATTTTGGGGGTGTGGGGGTCCTAAATTAAGAGTTTGGCCTGAATTCTTACAAATTGTTAATTTTGGGGTTGTGGGGGTTCTAAATTAAACGTTTGGCCTGAATTCTTACAAATATACTGCCAGCTTGTCTGGGCCAGTGATAGGTATTATAAACACAGAAATTTCTATTTTTGTTGAAAGTGTTAAATAATGTTTGAGATAATATTCATGGAAACTAAAAATAAAGTCTACAGATAAAAAAAAAATGAGTGATCAATCAAACCCAATATGTTTATGCTTACTGTGAAAAGAGGTGACAGCCAGCAAAGGACATGTGATTTGTGTTTGAACATTCTTTCAAAACGACTTTTCACTGCTTACAGTGAAAATAGGAGACAACTGACAAAGGACATGTGATTTTGTGTTTGAGCATTCTTTCAAAACAACATTTTTGAACTGAAAACCCTTATACATGTAGAGAGCATTTTTTCTAGAAAACAACACTTTTGGTTGAAAACTTCACTTTAAATTTTCCTCTGAATTCTGAAGTACAAAGTGGGTCATATAATGAGTAAAAAATGTCTATCTTGTTTACATTATCGGGTGCACTCAATTTAGTTTCCAAGTGTTTTTGCTCCATGAAAAGAGAGCATGTTGGCTCTGTGGTTACGGTATTGAACTCTAAACTGAGAGGTCTGCAGTTCAATCCCCACCAGGGGTAACGTGTGTCCTTGGGCAAGGCACTTAATCCTGATTGCCCATGTGGGGGCATGGTGGCACTGTGTACTAAGTTGTATTGCATGTTGATGGTGCACCTGTCTTCAACCAATGCGAACCCTGCTTGTGTGAAGTTAGTATTTGAGGAGTCTGACAGTTGTTCGCTGTTTCTTGGTGGTTTTCTCCTGGTTCTCCAGCTTCCTCCTCCCATAAAACTGTCTGAACGAGTTGACCCTTGCTGTCAAAAGTGTCGTTGAACGCCAATAAAATATATAAATTTGCGCTATAAAAGGGTCCTCCTAAACACCTTAATTTCCCTTAAGCTGATCTGTACTTTGTTAAAATTATACACCTCCTGGAATTTTTTTGAAGAATTTTTTTTTTTCTCATTGAAGAACATAAACATGTTTTTTTCTCTGTTTATTTCTCTCAGCTTTAGTGAGTTACTGACACGTGAGAAAACTATATAATGGAGCAATCATGCTGAAGCCCATTATTTATACTTCGTCTGATTCACTTCTGCCTGTTTTCAGTTGACTTCTGTCTAAAGTCTTTTGTAGGAGAAGTAATTTCTCCCTCAATTTACCCCCTTAGGCTGGTCACTGCCTCAGTACATATAAGCATTTAATATATTATACCTTGTTTGACAGAGCTCTCTGAGCTCTGTCAAACAAGGTGTAATATAATAATGCTCAGTTTATCATGAGAAAACAGAAAAATTACCAAATTTATGTCAATGGAAACGTGATGGCACGGCGGCGTTGTGTACTAAGGTGTACTCCATGTTGATGGTGCACTTGTCTTCAGCCATTGCTAACCTTGCATGGGTGTAGTTAGTACGTTGGGGAGTCTGACAGTTGTTTGCCATTGCTTGGTGGTTTTCTCTGGGCATTCAGGCTTCCTCCACCCATAAAACTGTCCAACATGAGGTGACCCTTGGCTCTCAAAAGTGTTGTTAAACCCCAGTAAATAAATGTCAGTTGAAACTCCTGGTAATTGAATATTTAGCATTGATGAATTGGATATTCAATTAACAGGGTACTACTGTAATTGCATCCATAAGTCAGGAAAAAGTGGTCAACAATTTTTTTGCAATTGAAACAAAGCTATGACCCTTTATTGGAAAGAGTTTGATGAAGTCATTCAAGTGAGAGGTCAGAAACTATGCTTTGGAGGCAAAAAACCCAAACAAGTGAAATGACATGGGATGGCTAATCCCTCTCTACCTGGGTCCAACAAAGGCAATAACTCACAATGAAATACTTGGACAGGGGTGGTTTGAAATCTCATTCATGATACTATCTGCCAAAAGCTATAAATTAAAATTGGAATTTTGAACCGTTTTCTTTTAAATGCGATGACAAGAAAAGGTGGTTGATGGATGGAAAGATGGCCATATGGAAGGACAGACAGGTGAAAGGATAGAGGGAAATATGAAACCCATTTTATATCCCCCTCCCACTATGTGATAGGGGTTAAATATGAGAAAATTTGAATAGGAATTTTTGTAAATAGTAGGGGTCAGATATGACCATTATGTTAGATGTTATGAACAAAGATTGATCATTCCATTTCAGGAGTATGGACAAGATGCAAGCTGTCAAAGCACACTAAATTTGGCCCTCTTGTTGGAAAGAAATGTGAAAATGAAGAAAATACCACAACTAGCAACAGCTGTGATAAAAAACTAAGAAAGTGGAAGGTAGGTCATGATAGATAGTTTTGAGTAATATGTTGGGAATCACAATAGTGGCTGCTATCCACATAAATAGAATGAAAAAATAATCTTCAGCCTCTTCAACAATCCAATACTTGAAGTTTTTAGATCATGCTTTTCAGTATAATCTGGGGAAATGAATACCATTTAACTGTTTTCATTTCAAAGATTTTTTTCTAACAGGTTCACCCTTTACCTAACAAATCGATCACATTCACCTGTGTATTAGGCAGATTCAGCAGTTAAAAAATTATTATTTTTCAAAAACTTTCAACAAAACCATATCATGTAACCCCGCATTGGAATGAACCCAACAAGCTCATTCCAATGAGGGGGTAATATGGAATATAGTTTTGTTGAAGTTTTTGAAAAAATAATATTTTATAAAAAGGAAGCTGTGGGAGACCGAATTGTAACTTAGTTCAATATGAGGAACAATCTTTAAAAATCTTCTTCACTTCCACCAGTAAGAGTCTTTTGATATTTCGTATGCAGCATCCTTGGTGGGGGGGGGGGGGGGGGGGGGGGGGAGGGGGGGAGGGGGGGATTCATGTTTATTCAAGCCTAGTCTCTGGGTTCATATTTGGGCTCCCTGTTAACTTAGTTCAATATGAGGAATTTTCTTTAAAAATCTTCTTGTTCAGATCCAGCAGTCGGAATGTTTTGATATTTGGTACACATCATCCTTAGGGAGGTGTAATTAAAGTTTGTTCAAGCCAAGTCTCTGATTCCATATTTGGGCTCCCTGTGGGAGACTGAATTGTAACTTAGTTCAATCAATATGAGAAACATTCTTTAAAAATCTTCTTCTTCACATCCACCAGTAAGAATCTTTTGATATTTGGTATACTGTATCGTTAGGAAGGTGAGATTCAAATTTGTTAAAGCCAAGTTATCTTAATGGGGCAGATGCGAGTTTGTTCAAATCAGGACCCTCGTCTTCTCCAGATTCACTGGTCAGAATATTTCGATATTTGGTCTACAACATCCTCACGGAGGTCAGATTCAAGTTTCTTCAAATCCAGTCCCCAAATTCATATTTGGGCTCAATAGTGAAGCCCAAATTTTGGAAAAGGTTTCAAAAATCTTCTCTGGGACCACCAGTCAGGATATTTTGATATTTGTTCTACATCATCCTTAGTAAAGTCAGATTCAAGTTTTTTTTTTAAATCAGTTCCATAGGCTCATATTTGGGTTCTTTATTTATTTATTTATTTATTTATTTATTTATTTATTTATTTATTTATTTATTTATTTGGGGTGTGACAACACTTTTGACAGCCAGAGTCACATCGTGTCGAAGATTTGGAGCTCGCTGAGGAAGCTAGAATTTTAACTCCATGCAATGTGAAGAATAATTTTGCAAAATCCTTTCCAGAACCACAAGTCAAAATCTTTTTGATATTTGTTATGCTGCATAATAAGGATAATAAGGGGTGGAGGGGATTCATGTCTGTTCAAATTGCATCTTTTGGTTCATTTTGGGGCTCCCTCCTTCTGCCCAAATTTAAAAATTTTCTCCACAACCACCAGTCAGAATCTTTTGATACTTTGTATACAACATTCTTTGTGGGATCAGATTAGTCAAATCAAGTACATAGATTAATATATGGGTTTCCTCTGGGAACCTGAATTTTAATGCAGTGCAATATGAAGAAGAAGCTTTAAGAATCTTCTTCAGAACCACAAGTCATGAACTTTTGATATTTGTTGTGCAACATCCTCAGAGGGCTAGATTCCATTTTGTTCAAATTTTGTCTCTTGGTTTCATATTTGGGCTCTCTTCTGCAGCCAAAATTTTAAATTAGTTCATTCTTTAAAAATCTTCTCCAGAACCACCAGTAATAATCTTTTGATATGTGGTACACAAAATCTTTGCAGGGGTTGGATTTGCAATATGACAGGTACAGTGAGAGGTATTTCTCCAGGATTAATGCCTGGTGTTGGGTGTTGGAGTTAAGTTTTTTATGCATAAATTCTTGATGTGGTGTAAGCAGGCTTCTAATCTTCGTTTACAAATGTCATCTGTGATGTGAGGTGTCTCTTAGCTTGCCGCTCAACTGTGTCTGACATTAAAATGGTCGTTGTGCTGGAACTCAACCCTTTTTAGTAAATGAGTCTGCAGCTGGAACTGATTCTGCCATAACTTTAGCAACATGTCTAATATGCAAAAATAGTAATAGAGTTTGAGGGGGCCTGTGCTGCAGTATCATGTATATAGTCTGGATTGTTTGCCTTCTTGTATGAACTTCATCAGAGGCAAACAGACTACGAGTAGCTCCGCATATATACATTTTCTCAGACCTTGTAGTGACTTCAGAGTCCCGGGTTGCAACGTTTTAAGAACCTCACTTCCGAGGAACTTCCTCAAATGATTGAATTGCATCACTAAACAATGGGCACCTGCCAGAATATGTACCTCTCACCGATAGAACATAATTCCTATTAATTCATTGTATGCAAACCAAGGACCCCGCAACCACCACAAGGCCTGAGAGAATGTATATAAGAAGAGTCACTCGTAGTCCATTTGCCTCGGACGAAGTTCGCACAAGAATGAAATCGGTTAGGCCAACAATCCAGACTATATGCGGGATACTGAAGCGCAGGCACTCACAAACTCCATTGAATTGATCTATTACTATTTTTAGCTCAGCTTGACGCAAGTCAATCTGATACTGCTGTCACTTCTCATCCGTCGACATACATGCGTCCATACATTTGTTCACAATTTCCCTTGGAACACTGCACTGGTCGTATCTATGATCGGATCGCTTTGAAACTTGATATGCTTGTTTGGGGTGACCTCTAGATGGGAGCTATCGATTTTCTTCCATTTCAGTCCAAAAATGTTGCCGCTGGCAATGACCTTTGAACTCAGTTTAGTCAGGCATCAATATATTCCTTTGGCACACCCTACAGGGAACATTTATGATCAGATGACTTTGAAACTTCGTATGCGTGTTTGGCATAACCTCTAGATGGAATCTATTGATTTTCTTTCATTTCTATAAAAAATTGTCGTTAGCGTCAGCCTTTGAACTTAGTGCATTTGTGCAGCAACTTATTCCTTTTGCACTCTCTACAAGGCACATTTATGAATTTTCATAAAAAAAAAAAAAAAAAAAAAAAAAATTTGCCACTAGCAATAACCTTCAAACTTATGCATTTGTGCATTAATAGCTTCCTTTGGCACACCTCAGAGTGCTCATTCATTATCAGGTTGTTTTGAAACTTGGTATGCTTATTCATGGTGACCAAGATAGGAGCAATTGATTTTCTTTTCATGTCCATCAAAAACTGTTGCTGTTAGCAACAACCTTTGAATTTATTGCATTTGTACATCAACATTCTTCTCTGACATGGCTTACGGTGCACATTTATCGTATGTTTATTTTTGAACTTAGTGTGCTGATTAGGTGAAATCTCTGGATAAGAGCTGTTGATTAGCATTCATTTCTGTGAGAAAAGTTACCATTTACAATGATCTTTGAACTTACTGCATTTGTGTATCAACATTCTTCCTTTAGCCAGCCTGACAGTTTACATTTAAAAATGCATGGGTTAATCTGGTGTTGTGCACTCACAATGCTGTTATGTTGAAGTTTCACCCAATAACATTGGAACCAATGATCTTCAGTTTTGCCATTTCACTTATAACTTACCAAATTCAAGTTTGTCAAGGTGAGCTACAGTGTCATTGACACTTTCATTGGATATTAGACTTGTTGCTGAAGTTATGGCAGAACCAGTTCCAGCCGCAGACTCAATTAGTAAAAATGGTCGAGTTCCAGCACAACAACTGTTTTAAAGTTGGATACAGATAAGCGGCACGCTAAGATACACCGCCTGTCACCGATGACATTCGTTAATGAAGATTACAAGCCTGCTTACTACCACATAGGAAATCAATGCATAAAAAAACTTTAAACTCCAACACCAGGCATTAATCCTGGGGAAATACCTTTCACTCAACCTTTCCCCTCACAGGGCCTAAACCAAGAATACCTAAATCTAGAAGCCCCTGCAGTGAGATCACTAAAACAGATTCCAGTACACCCCCTCATCCAAGTGATTGGCCAGATTCCCCAAATCACCCTAAACCAGGTATCGTGGGGGAAACAAGACATTTTAATATCTGCATATTTGCATATTAGAGGATATTAAACAGAAATGGAACACCCCCATTGCTATCCACTTAAATAGAATTAATCACTGAATATCCGACATTTGCTGGGGGTGCGGTGGCTCAGTTGGTAGAGGCACAGGCTGCAAGCCGAGAGGTCCTCAGTTCGAATCCCACCTGCGGCGGCCACGTTGTGTCCTCGGGCAAGAAACTTCACCCCCATTGCCCACGTGGGGGCACGGCGATGCTGTGTACTAAGGCGTACTGCACATCGATGGTGCACCTGTCTTCAGCCAGTGCTAACTGCTTGTGTGGAGTTGGTATGTTGGGGAGCTGACAGTTGCTCGCCGTTGCCCGGTGGTTCTCTCTGGGTACTCCGGCTTCCTCCACCCGTAAAACTGTCACAGTCATGGTTAGCCACTGTGCAGAAATATGTGACCTTAAACACTAATAAATAAATAAATAAATCCGACATTTGCTATCATATAATACAGCTACTGCACTCTGACCAGGAGAAACCTAATACTACTGAACAGCACAGACTTTGTGAAGCCCATTGGATCTTCATTTTAAAAATGCTAAAACCATTTGGCTCCAACAGAAAGAACTTCTAAAGTGACCTATTTTTGTTTTTCATGTTTCACTTTCTGTTCTACACACCACATACTTGTGATTAGGAAATTGAAACAACACCTACACGTCACTGTCGAGTGACATAAGCACATTCTCAACCAAAGGTGGAGTTTGGGGGAAGGCTACATTTAACACCATCAGTGATTATGGCTCCTTATTTATGCGAGTTTTGTGGCAACATTTTTAAATTAAGACAAAGTTTTGAGAGTCATGCTAACGTCACACATCCACAGAAGGGGCTGTCCAGGTGTGTTAGCTGCAATATGTCATTCAAACATAAAGAAATTATTTTAAGCACATCTGCAGAAAATGCCACAAATGGCAGATGCGCCAGATGGGACAAGAGAACCAACTGGTGCAATCCCACGACATTGTTCGTTTGGCAATGGAACAGATTACTGGAGGCTCAACACCAGCCACCCAGACTACCAGTGCATCACTTGTTAATGCCACTAACATTGACCCCTTCACTGAAACCAGCGAGCTTAATACCAAATGGTAACACACAAGAGATTACCACAAAACAGAGCCGAACAATAATAAGCAACATCATAGTGAACCCAGATACTGATCACCTCACCCAAAAATTCTGAGGCACAGGAAATATGCCACCAGAGCCGGATTATGATATAACAAGCCTATACAACACTGGGAAAGTACTCAGATATGCAGCTACCATCCTACATCACCAGAACATTACTAACAATTTAACTTCCCAATTCCAGATTTCGCCAGCGTGAGATAATATTTTGGAAATTAATAACAACAAAATAACAATACTTTCAGTAAGTTTTATTACATTACATTTCATGTTTTACCCACTCAAGCATAATCACAAACACTGGTGTTTCCATCACATCGACGGCATTTCGCTCATTTCCTTTTATTCTGGATGGATTTGAACACCAATAATCTATCTACCTACAATATTTGCAAAAATATCAGATTCATAAAATAAATATCAGAGGACTGGATTGTGACGTTTTAAGAATTTCACTTCTGGGGAAATTCAGAAATTCCTCAAACAATGAAATTACTTCACCAAACAATAGGCATCTGCCAGAACGTGTACCTCTCACCGATAGAACATAATGCCTATTAATTTGTCATATGCAGCTGCCAACTAAACCAAGGACTCTGCAGCAACCACAAAGCCTGAGAGAATTATATAAGCGGAGCCACTCATAATCCATTTGACGAAGTTCACACGAGAACAAAACCATTTAGGCTAACAATTCTGACTATTTATGGGATACTGAAGCACAGAGCCCCTCAGACTCCATAGAGTTGATCTACTACTTATGAAAAAAATGATTACCAATTGCACATGATATTACTTAAAAAATTGTGATTGATTACAGATGATTATGATTACCCAGCCCTTCACAGGACTATAGTTATGTGATGACATTTCACAGGGGACTATACCTGACTGAAAACCAGTTAATAATGCTTATTTCCCTTTTGGACAGATGGATGATAAAACTTGACAGAGCTAAAAATTAAGAGATTTTTGCAACAAAGCTATCCTCTTGTAATTTTTACAAAAAAGAAAAATGTCAATAAAAAAACAAATCTGTTGTGTACTTCTGTCTCAGAGACTGTTACCTTTTAAATGCCCATTTTAAAACAAATGGGTGAATTATGTCATGGCATCTGGGAGGCCATCTGTCCAGGCTTCTGGTAATTTTTTCGTGTCAAGGCCAGAACTTTTGAATGGGAAGAGATTTCACAATAAAGCTTATATAACATTTGTACCACCACTAGATGGTGTTCTGTGTATAAAATTCATGACCGAATCAGGAAGGTTAAGCTTGCAAATAGGGGGCAAGACGTATAAGAAGCATGCACATAAACTTTTTATTGTCCAGCCATAACTTCTTAGTGGAAGGGGATATTGCAGTGAAACTTACACAATGTATGGACCCCCACTACTAGATGGTACGTCACATACAAAACTTGCAACAAACTCACCAAGAGAGGTTGACATATGTAATCAGGATGCACATCTTTTTTGTTTCCAGGTCATAACTTTTTAGTGGAAGGAGATATCACAATGAAACTTATGCAACATATGCAGCTAACCCACTAATGTCAAGGTCACATATAGAGATTGACACATAGAATCATCATGCACATCAACCTTTTCATCTCAGGGCCATAACTTCCTAGTGGAAGGAGATATCACAATAAAACTTACACAATTATGCACCACAACAAAATTCATTACTGGCCTACAAGGTCAAGGTCATAAATGGAGGTCAACACATGGAATCAGCATGCACATAACTGAGCTCTATTAACTGGTATAGTGCTGGAAGCCCATATTTGGGCTTTAATCACAAGTCCAGGTACCGTAACTTAAAGGCTTCATGTTCAGCAGATATGATTCATATTATCTTTGAAGGAAAATAACATTGTCTGTATAGATTTGCCTTGTTAGAATTTATGGGGCACTCTCCCATAAATGGTAACAAGGCAAAGACATGTGAACAAATTATCATTACCAAAAATAATTTAGAACTCTACCAGTTAAATAAGAATGAGTCCTAAATTATTACTAGCATAAAAAAATACACTACAGTCACTGTGGACTGGTCATAATCCATGCATGGTTGTGATGTTTACCAGATAATAAAAATCATCATCAACAAAATTTTAATTAATGAAACAGAGAGTTGTACCATGGAAAGTGACCACCACTGGGCAGTGTGTTGCATACAAAATTCATGACTTGCCCACTAAGGTGAAGGTGCCAGATAGAGGTCAACACATGGAATCAGCATGCTCATAAACACTTATTTTTATACTAAAAGCAATGGCCCAGACTTAGTTGGTGCAACCTCAATATTATTAAGGGCCAAACACAAATTTTGAACCCCCCAATCCCCAAAATTTGCATGCAATATTTAAAGTCCTATCTGTCCCTTCATACTTTTGGTACTTGCGCATGTGCAGTGCCCACTAAGAATTCGGAATTGGCACCCACAACATTTCTTCTGTTTTACCCAAAGTGAGTAACAACTGAACAGACATCTGTGCTTTAAATTCTCATTTTTAGCTCAACTTTGGCGAAGCGAAATTTGAGCTTATGCCATGACCCGTCGTCCGTCTGTCCGTCAACAATTGGATACGGCTCGGGCTAGAGGCCGTATTTATGAACCGATCTTTACGAAACTTCTTGGGTACCTTTGTTATGACCGTGGGACGAGAACGAGTGTTTTTGGGTGTGGTCCAAAATTCAAGATGGCTGCCAGCCGCCATTTTGTACCGACGATGCAGAAATCTGTTTTTTGTACAGAACTTTCATATGAAAGATATGATTTGAATAATTTTTTGTATGAATGTTTAGCACCATGGGATACATCACATATAATACGGGTTTTTTTCTCGTGCGTAAATTATGCAAATTAGACTAACTTTGATGTTTTTTGGTGTTACTTTCAGCACTGTAAGTGCAAATGCCAATACGGCTCGGGCTAGAGGCCGTATTTATGAACCGATCTTTACGAAATTCCTTGGGTACCTTTGTTATCACCGTGGGACGAGAACGAGTGTTTTGGGGTCCGGTCTGAAATTCAAGATGGCCGATGGCAGCCATTTTGTACAAAATTTGGTGCAATCAGATTTTTGCACAGAACTTCCATATGAAAGCGCTGATTTGAATAATTTTTTTGTGTGAATGTTTAGTACCATGGGATACATCACATATAATACAGGTTTTTTTCTCGTGCAGAAATTATGCAAATTAGATGAACTTTGATTTTTTCAGTGCTACTTACACACAGTAAGTACACATGTCAATACGTCTCAGGCTAGAGTCTGTATTTATGAACCGATCTTCACGAAACGTCTTGGGTACCTTTGTTATCACCTTGGGACAAGAATGAGTGTTTCTGGGTGCGGTCCAAAATTCAAGATGGCTGCCAGTGGCCATTTTGTAGCGAAATTAGGTCTAATCAGTTTTTTGTACACAACTTCTATATACGGCTCAGGCTAGAGGCCGTATTTATGAACCGATCTTTACGAAACTTCTTGGGTACCTTTGTTATCACCGTGGGATGAGAACGAGTGTTTTTGGGTGTGGTCCAAAATTCAAGATGGCCACCAGCAGCCATTTTGTACCAAAATTAATGCAATCAGTCTTTTGTACAGAACTTCTGTATGAAAGTTCTGATTTGAATATATTTTTGTATGAATGTTTAGTAACATGGAATACATCACATATAGTACAGGTTTTTTTCTCGTGCAGAAATTATGCAAATTAGATGAACTTTGATTTATTCAGTGCTACTTACACACTGTAAGTGCACATGTCAATACGGCTCGGGTTAGAGGCTGTATTTATGAACCGATCTTCACAAAACTTCTTGGGTACCTTTGTCATCTCCTTGGGACGAGAACGAGTGTTTCTGGGTGCAGTCCAGAATTCAAGATGGCAGCCAGTGGCCATTTTGTACCGAAATTAGGTCCAATCAGTTTTTTGTCACAACTTCTACACAGCTCATATTTGTGAACTGATCTTCACGAAACTTCTTGGGTACCTTTGTTTTCACCTTGGGACAGGAATGAGTGTGTTTTGGGGTGCCTTTGTTATCACTGCTATGAGAACAAATATTTTGGGGTTCAGTCAGACCCACTCTGGAACTCAAAGATTTTTTTCTAGTTTAGCATCTGACTGTCACCCACCTTTACAATACTTTACCTATACATTTGTTACAGGCAACGGTCAGTATTTATGTACAGACCGTTACAATACTTTATATGTACCTTTGTTATCAGGTCATTACCTAGATGTTTGTCATTGCTGTGTCACATACTATACATGTACATGTCTTTGTCTTGACAAGTTGAGCTACAGTGTCATTGACACTTTCATTTAAGATGCCAGATACAAATCAATGATGGTTTTCATGGAATCAACAGTGTAACAGGATGCTGGAAGTGAATATCGGTGGTTTTGGATGTTCAGGGCTGTAACTTTATAATTTTTATGTAAAATTATTCATGTTTTCCAATTTCGGGATATGCTTCTGAGCATCGTCATTGTAATATGACTCCACTGTTGTTTTGTTAGTATTACTTCCCTTTCCTCTCCTAAACCCTCCTGTTATACTCCCAAGCTATTTCGGCTTTTTTATTGAAGAATTTTTTATTAAATTCTTGGGAGTTTTAACTTGTAAACAGAATAGGTATTCTGTTTATCCCCTATGTTTACATCCTGTCTATTTCGGTTCAGGACATTTTGTATTCTTGCATTTTCTACCAGATGCATTGTTTTTTCTTCATATGAAGATCTAGCTTTGCATCAGGTGGTTGTTGATCGGTTACTGACTCTGGTCCTGTGTTGTGCCTGTTGTTGGTTAGTTTCCGGTTTTTCCTCTTGACGTTGTCTGTTCAATAATGTTTTGGATTCGTATTAATTCAATGTTTAGTTTATAAACAGTCACTGTTTTTCTGTTAGGATGCATAGAATATGTTATTCCAGTAGTTTTGCTTTAGTTAATTAGTGGTTGTCCACACTTCAGCTCAATTGGGACGCCCTTTGGCTCATGAGGTTCCCTTGGGGCACTTAGGCTTCATTCAAAATTTTTCGAAATTTTTTTAAAAATTTTATTCAAAAATGTTTGTTTTGTCTATGTTATGTATCCTTGTGATGTTTATATTTTTATACTGTACCAATGACCCAGACATAGCTGGTGCTAACTCTTAAAATATAGGGCCAAACACAAATTTTGCCCCCCAATCCCCAAAATTTGCATCTAAAACTAAAGAAAACATGTCCTGAAAGGCCCTCCACACTTCGCCCCCACTGCGCATGCGCAGTGTCAAGGACGTTCCGAAATTGGCGCCATTTATCATTCTAAGTTTGGCCCTTCATCAGTTAACATCTGACTGATCTTTGTGCTTTTAAATCTCAGTTTAAATGATGCCAGACACATAAATATTAGTGAAATGGTGATTCTAAGGAGGATAGAAAAGGAGGAGAGGAAAAGAATGTGTGACAGAATATTATCAGGGCTGTAACTTAAAATTTTTTAATGAAATTATGTTAAGTTACCTATTTTCAAGGCAGCAGCCATTTTGTTGTCATTCTGATTATTTAGTTACACTGTTTTTTCAAGTGTTTTTCCTCTCTCCCTGTCCTTTAAGTTCCCCCTTGCTATTCTCCCATGCTTTGGCATAGTTTCTGTAATTATTATTACTAAAATTTCTTGGGAGTTTTAGCTGAATAACAGAATGAATTCTGTTCTTTCCCCATGTTTACGTCTTCACCTACGGGTGGTTAGGCGTTGTGTTCTGCATCTACCATCTGATGTTCTGCAGTTTCTTCCCTGGAAGTCTCTGTTTTGCATCAGATGGTGTATTTTTGGTAACTGATTTCGGGCCTGGGTGCCTGGAGTCTTATTTTAGTGTTTTTACACTCATTGTTTACATTATACAACAGCCCTCTGTGTGAGGGGGGGGTTTCTAAATAATAATATCTTTATGTTATTTTAATCATAAACTAGATACATTATTATTGTTCGTAAGTGTTGAATAAATTGTTTAAAATATTTTTAAAATTTTTGTCCACACTTAGGCTTGGGATCCATTGGGGCTCAACGTTACTTTTCAGAAACTTGGGCTGTTCTGAAAAAATATTTTTTCAAAATATTTTGATTTCAATTATTTTTTCTATATTAATGGATCATATTATTATTATGTATTTTAATTGCCAGGGGTTAGTGCGAGTACCAGGACTTGTTTTCTTTTCACATTGAAAGGATATTGATCAATTGTTTTAAGAGGAAGTCTTCCTCTGACCTTATTATCATTCTATATGTGGTCAGTGTACTCGCATTAACTCCTGTTCTGTATCGTATGATTTCGATGACAATATGGGAAGCGTATGTCACGGTATGTTGTTGGGGATTTGGACACTCCGGTCCTTTCCCCGCAGGGTCACTCTACTTTATCAATTTCTATTTTCAGACGATCAAGATTAGGGTGATGTATCTGTGATGTCTTCCAACAGTGTGCCTCCGTCGTCACAATTAATGAAGGGCTAGCGGAAAAGTGCTCATGTAATACGCCAATTGCCTAAGAGGACCCTAGTAGGTTCGACGGCCTTTGACGTCCGCTAGCTCGCCCGGTGTAGCGTCCATTCACCGAATGGTTCAGCAGCCGGGTTCGTCCGTTGCGGTCTAGAAGGAATTTTGGGGTGATGCGAGCACTATAAAATTAACTTGATGCACACCCAGTGACGGCGGATCGGAGGGAGAACGGAGGAAGCCTTTTAGTCCGGTTCATAGCTCGTTCCGGTCCATCCGGACGGCAAGCGAGAGAGGCCCCTCTCTCATTCAACAACATCTGGCCCCAGATGTTGTGGTACAAATGTGTCGTTAGCGGAGCATACGTCCGTCGCTCGGGACGCTCCGTTGTATAGGCAGTCCGCTGAGACTGCTAAGGCTTCCTCTTCTCGTCAGCGCACACGACCGCACCTTGGCTGCGTGACCGCCGATATATTACCAGCTTCGCCAATCAAGGATTCTTCGGCGACCAGGTCACACCATCCGGCAGCCAGGGATTCGAGACCGATGGACTCCGGACGTTCGCATAGGAAAAGTATGCGGGAGCCATCTGATGCGGAGCTGCCCTCGGCGAAGCAGCGATAGACTGCGCCTCCGCAGGTCTCGACGCCGGACATTCTTGTGCACATAGCACAGCTTATCGCAGCATCCCAGCAGCCGACAGAAACGGTGTCGGATCGAGAATTATCCGACAGCGCTGGGTCGGTAGCCGGGGACTCGAGGCCTGCAGACTCCGGACGTTCGCATAGGAAGTGTGCGGGAGTCAACGTACACGGAGCTTCCAGCGGCAATGCATCGTAAGTCCGCTACTGCACAGGCCTCGGGAACGGACGTGCTTTCCTTAATAGCACAGTTTATCGCAGCATCCCAGCATCAACTGAATCTGTCGCATATATTTTATCCGACGATGCTGGGTCGGGACGCTCCGCGGAAGCGGGTACGGACGTCCGAAAGTTTCATCCGGTCCGACGGGATACCGAAAGGGATTCGGTGGATTTCAAGCTTTCCCTTTCGGATCAACATATGCTGCGATGCCGGATAAGAAACTGATAGCGTCGGTGGACTTAGTAATTTTTTGGTTCGGTTCAGGGACATCGTCCCTCAGTTCCGACATAGTCCAATAATGTCACACAAACTTTCGAATTATTGAACGACGCTATATATATTATTATTTTATGCTTGCTATCCAAGCATTTCTGGTTTCTTGTTCGAAGAGTTATGGAGATGTCTTTCAAAAGTGTGCCTCTGTCGTCATAGTTAATGAGGAGTTAGCGGCAATAAGTGCTCATGGAATATGTCTATCGCTTACGGAGCGACATTCGCTAGCTCACCCGGTGTAGCGTACATTCATCGAATGGTTCGGCTGCCGGGTTCGTCCGTTGCGGTCTAGGAAGGAGATTTGGGTGATGCGAGCACTTTAATTACTTTAGTACTCACCCAGTGACGGCAGATTGAGGACAGATCGGAGGAAGCCAACAACATAGGGGACCGCATGTTGTGGTTCAGATATTTTACATTCGGAGCATATGTCCGTTGCTCGGGACGCTCCGTTATATTGACAGTCCGAGAGACTGTCTTTAATGCTTCCTCATCCTCACAGCAGGGCACACGACCGCACATTGGCTACGTGACCTCGAGTATCCGATCAGTTTCGGCATTCAGTGATTCCACAGCGAATAGGTCGCGCCATCCGATAGCCAAGGGACACGAGGCCTATACACTCCGTTCGCTCGCATATTGGAAGTATGCACGGGGTAACGATCTCGGAGCTTCCTGCGGCAATGCATCGTAAGACCGCTGCTCCTCAGGCCTCAGTGACGGACGTGCTATCCGAGTTAGCACAGTTGTTTCGCAGCATCTCAGCAATTGACGGTTTCTCGGTCGAATCAGGAATTATCCGACGGCGCTGGGTCGGTGCGGTCCGCGGTTGCATCAAGCTACGGACGACCGAACGCTTTATAGGGTCCGACAGGATGGCGAAAGGGATTCAAAAGATTTCGAGTTTTCCCTTTAGTAGTATCGGAAGATGCCTTTCATATCTTCTGGCATTTCTTCCAGTGATTATTTTTCGGACTTCATTGCTGCGATCTTGGATAAGAGACTTATAGCGTCATTGGACTCGGATTTTTCGATCGGTACAGGGACTTTGTCCCTGACTTACCGACGCAGTCCAATATTGTCATTACAACATGTGTTTTATTTTTCGACGCTATATATTTATATATATATACAAGCCTGCTACTAAGCATGATAGTTTAGTTTCTTGTCCGCGTGGCTCATTTCTGCCATTTTATCTTTTTTACATATAGTTTATTTTGGCAGAGCAGGGCATACCGAGAGTTCATATGCGTCTAGACGGTGTGATTAAAGACTGCATATATTCTTTTTCGCCGTTTATGTCTTTTCCAATTTCAATGTTGGGAACGACATTATGTATAGTACACTTAACTTAGACGCTTTATTATACGTAATCCGCCTTACTGAGGCGTTATCATTACGTCTTCAAGAAAAGATTTACGGGATATTATTCTCAATGTAATTTCTTTTGAGGGCAGTAGTTTGTTCACGTATAACTCCGCCCTTCAGTGGCTGATTGGAGTTGGTTAGACGTGATGCAGCCCTAGCTACATCCACGCGTGGATAGTAGGTTAAGAACTCTCTCAGAGTCGCTTCGTTCTCGGAGGAGCTTCTCTTCGACGGCAACTTTCCGGCAATCCATGAATTGCTTGATTTATACATTCTCTTGTCTATCTAGTGTTACAAGAGATTCAGACTGGGGCAAACATTCGGTGGTTGACTCAGAGAGTGCCGCCGCAGTTGCCGGACCCGAGTGTGGCTGTTATGACGGTTGCCAGTCAAACAGATTGGGATATATACTGATCCCTACGGATTCGAAGTGCCAGGGTCTTTGGGTTCCGCAGTCTTTTAGCTATCAGTTTAACTTCCGCGGAATAATGTTTTTTAGGCTTGCTTTATGTCATTGCATGAACATTATTCAGAAACGCATGCCCAAATTCCTGTCCTTTAATTCGACAGTAGTGGCGTATCTCCGGAACCAGGGAGGCACTCTTTCGTTTCCGTTATTCAATTTAATGGAAAGAATCCGTCTGTTGGTTATAGTACACCAAGTTCAGTTTTGATCCGTCATATTCTGGGTCGTCTGATTGTTTTATCGCACTCCCGTTCTCTTACGGGTCGCTTGTTGCTGTCAGAATGGACTCTCAACAAACAAGTATTCAATCAGATTTGCTATCTATGGGAGCGCCCAATGATGTTTTATTTATGACACAGCTTGCTAATCATTTTGCAGACGTATGTGTTGGCTTGTCCAGATCTCTGAGCTAATACTGTTAACGCTCTATTGATCTATAGGACGGAATGATAGGATACGCGTATCCTCCGGCGCTGTTGTTTTAGCAGGTATTGCTAAGATAAACAACCACAATACATTTCTGTTGATAGCATCTCTATCTTCACAGAGATCATGAGTAATTTACTCTCTTGTCTACTGTGGATCTTAACGTGAAATCTTCCTCTATGTGAGGATCTTTTTTCACTGGGTAAATCGTGTCATCTTTATCACAACCAGCAAGGTCGCAACCTTCATGTATTCCATTGTGTGGTCCGTATTGCATTGTAAGCACTGTACTGGACGAGCTTTGGACGCGATTTCTTACTATAGGAGATCCTCTTCTTCGCTATTCTATGCGACTAAAGTGGAGGCTCTTCCGTCGTGGTGTAGGGATCATTATGTTCATATGGTTGATCCCTCCATACTACTCATTGCTATTTTTTAGTATACTTGTTTCACAAGATCTACTGCAGCCTGTTGTTATTTAGGTTATAGGTTTATGTTACCTCATACCTATGCACTCTACGATAGTTTACAATTGAGTCTTTTGTCTCTTTATCTAAGTCAGTTAGTAACTTTTTGATAAATAGACTTGGAATCTTTGGATTAAATTCCTATACGGATTTTAACTTCAGGTTCTTATTTAGCTAAGTAATCATTTGAACCTCTGGAAACAGTAGTTTTCAAATTCTGACCTTTGGACAGTAATTCTGTTGATTTCTCTTTTACTATAGAGTCAGTGAGTTTCATGCACTATCGATGGATGATTTTCACTTTCATAGTTTCGGAATCAATACTTCCGTTACTATTTAGGTTGGATTGTTGCAAGAGTTAGGCTCCTATTATCCGGAACCTATTATTTTAAGGCCCTTCCGTCTTCGTATGGGCATAGGCCTTTACTCTTTCCGGGTACAGTTTATGTATTTATAAACAGATATCTGTTTATTACAAGGGCGTAAGCTTCTTCTGTCTTTGATGTCTAGTAGAAGGACGTTACGCTCCATTTTATTGTTAATGGATTCTATTAACTAGCGTACTGCTTTTGGTATATCATTGGCTTAGCAGTTGTGCTTAAGATTTCGGCTCATGAAGTAAGAGTTCTTCTACTTCTTGGGCTTACATTAATAGTGTTGCTATTATAGATTTTTGAAGGCTGCTCATTGCGCTCAGCCATCCATTCATGAATTTTATCTCAGAAATATCGAGTCCATTTCTGGAGGCCTCTATTGTTAGGTCTATTATCTACTGCTCAGAATGTCATTCACTTAACAGTTGCTACTATAGCTAGGTAGGCTGTCTGTTTCGGCAGTGTCTCCGTTCGGCTGCCCTCTTCGCTCTGGGCTATTTGACCCAGGGCAAGAAAAAGGGGGGGGGGGAGGGTGTTCCCTTGGGTCACCTGTTTTTACTATGAAAACAAGGGGATACCTCCTCCGGAGTTAGTAATTCTGAGCTGTTATTGGGATGGTTGTTTAGTGAGAAGTTTAAGTTATAAAATTCATTCAAGTCTTAGTTTTTAAAGTATAGCTTTTGAATATTGCATATGTCAACGGACATGATTATGCAATTCTCACACACTTTTAGGAGTATAAGAGTCTCTATTCTCTAGAGTCTCTATTCTCTAGACTTACTTTATTATTGGCTTACTTTAAAAATTATTAGTATAAGGATTATTGGATATTAATAGAGTACATGGATGTATGAAGCTCAATTTTTGGAAGGTGTTGTATCTTTCTAATTTATCATAAATAAGAAAGATACATGTAAGGCCTATTTCTTCTTTTCCCTACAGGGGATGACTCTATTTTATTTTATTGAGCGTATTCCATTTTGCTCTATGTCCTTGGCCCTCCAGCCTTTTTACTATTCAGCTATGTCTGGGTCATTGGTACAGTATAAAAATGTTAAAAAATTTATAGTAATTTATATATTTTTTATACTTACCAATGACCCAGACGGGGATGGCCCTCCCAGGAGTTGGGAACTCTTGCCTCCCCGCTGAGTACATAGCGCTTACCAGGCACTGGTTATTAGAATGATAAATGGCGCCAATTTCGGAACGTCCTTGACACTGCGCATGCGCAGTGGGGGCGAAGTGTGGAGGGCCTTTCAGGACATGTTTTCTTTAGTTTTAGATGCAAATTTTGGGGATTGGGGGGCAAAATTTGTGTTTGGCCCTATATTTTAAGAGTTAGCACCAGCTATGTCTGGGTCATTGGTAAGTATAAAAAATATATAAATTACTATAAATTTTTTAACTTTTGGGAGTGCTGCAGATTTATGTTTTTGGCTTCATTATTATTGTTGCTATTATAATAATTGGTACTTAGTGTAACTCCAAGAAACCTGGAATAAAGGCTTGTTTGCTGATAGTCACGGCACTTCTTCAATACTGATACTATGGGATGCGAACGTTGGAAGTGGGTGTGGACCTGTGTGATGGGCGGTGAAGTTCCGATGGGAGCCTTCACTGCTGGTTAATACTTGTCTTTCAGTCTCTTTTTCAGAGGACCAAGAACATGGTGATGGTACTTTGACACCTGTCTGTTACGTGCTGCTGTTGTCGCACCCTGATGAGCCCTGCTTTGATGAGTAAAATAGATCTAGCTGCCAAGGTGCTTATGATATTAATGCACAGGATTAAAGCCAGAGTAGCTTAATTCTCTGCATGCAGCTAGCTCGACCGGTGCATTGGTGGTCCCTTTTTAGGGAGCCGAGACGCCAGGTAGGTCCATTGCAGTCAAGTAGTATAATGTGGGTAGTTCGAGCACCTTATAATATAAAGCTCACGAAGTGAAGATGGCAATAAGGAGAAGAAGCCTTCAAGTTTCTCTACTGGACGCTCAACGAGATCTGGGGTCAGATCGCTAGTTGGGGAACCCTCTCCATCCCGTTTGCAGTCGTGGTCGACTGTTTCCATTGCGAGAAACTGTCATGAGTCGGAACACACGTCGGGATGTTCCATCCACAATGCAGTCGGTGTTGGTTGCAGTTATGGCTTCTTCTTCTTAATGGAAATGGAAAGGGGATTAGCCTACAAGTTTCTCATCGAGATACTTGGCGAGATCTGGGGACAGATCGTGAGTTGGAGAGTTTTCGTCTTGCCGTTAGCAGTCGGGGTCGACTGTTTGCCCATTGTGAGAAGCTTTAATGAGTCAGAGCATTGCTCCTTCCTCACTTCAGCTCGGGTTGGCTGTTGTTACACCTTCCCCTACTTTCATGATAAAGTACGTTAAGGGGGTAGAAGCCTACAAGTTTCTGAACAGAACGCTCGGCGAGGTCTGGAGCCAGACTGCGAGCTGGAGATCACTTCAGTTCCATCAGCAGTCGGGCCAACTGTTTTCGCTTAAAGAAACTTCAGTGAGTTGGGACGCACGTTTGTAGTTCGGGACGCTCCTTCCACACTGCAGCTGGGGCCGGTTGCAGCTATGGTTTCTTCCTCTGCATCAAACATCTGGGGACAGATCTCTGTCCTGTGAGCAGCATATGGTGAAGAAGTGGATAATCGCTGCTCTGCAAGCCTCGTTCACGGACCTGCGGCCTCAGATTGTGCAGCATATCGCAGCATCCCAGTAGTTGCAGGTTCTGCCATCAACAGTCTCTGGTAGTGAGCACGTTGTTTCCTTCTTGGTGTTGTATTCTTAGGCGTCTTAGGCTTTTAGTCCTTTTGTTGACGCCTTATAAAAATCAAGTGCGTCCCTTTTTCCCTTAACTTGAGCAACTAACGTTGTAAGTCTCCCTCTAGTGAGCTGTCTAAAGTTGAAAAAAATTACTCCAAGATATCTGTCTTCACAGAGATGAAGTCTTCTAAGCTTCATTAGCTAGACTGTGACCACTGTATTTGGGAATAGAACCTCTCAAGGAAATGTTTTTTTCCTTCTCAGTGTTGTTTTCTTAAGTGTCATAGACTTTAGTCTTATTGTTCACACCTTAGTAGCCTAGCTAGAAGTATGAGCGGTGTTTTTATACGCCTGTTTTGAAAAAACGGGTCGTATTATGGTATACCGCTGTCCGTCTGTCCATCCGTCCGGTCACATGTCGTACGATAACTCAAGAACGCTTTGAGAGATTTTCGTGATTTTTGGGTAGGTGGTGTATATCGATGGAGGGAAGCTCCCCTTCGTTTAGTGTTGCCATTCGACGAAGTTGCGGGGGTATAATGTTTTTTGACTGGTCAGTCTGTTAGTCTGTCAGTCCGTCAGTCTGTCAGTCCGTCAGTCAGTCCTACTTGTTTTCCAGACTTTTTTTCTACACGCTTCCAGATATTGAACTGATTTTTGGTATGTCAGTCTAACATGGTGGCCTACAGATCAAGTTTGCATTTTGTTCCGCTCCACTGATTTTTACCAAAATTACGCCCCTTTGGACTTTTAAAAATTCATCAAAATTACAGTTTTCCGGACTTTTTTCTACACACTTCCAGATATTGAGCTGATTTTTGGTATGTTAGTCTGACATGGTGGCCTACAGATCAAGTTTGCATTTTGTTCCGCTCCACTGATTTTTAACGAAATTACGGCCCTTTAACTTTGAAGAGTTCATCAAACTTTCAGTTTTGCGGACTTTTTTCCTACACGCTTCCAGATATTGAGCTGATTTTTGGTATGTTAGTCTAACATGGTGGCCTATAGAACAAGTTTGTGTTTTGTTCCGCTCCACTGATTTTTACCAAAATTACGGCCCTTGGACTCTGAAAAATGCATCAAAATTACAGTTTTCCGGACTTTTTTTCTACACGCTTCCAGATATTGAGCTGATTTTTGGTATGTTAGTCTGACATGGTGGCCTACAGATCAAGTTTGCTTTTGTTCCGCTCCACTGATTTTTACCGAAATTATGGCCCTTGAACTTTGAAAAGTTCATCAAAATTACAGTTTTGCAGACTTTTTTCCTACACGCTTCCAGATATTGAGCTGATTTTTGGTATGTTACTCTAACATGGTGGCCTACAGAACAAGTTTGGGTTTTGTTCCGCTCCACTGATTTTTACCAAAATTACGGCCCCATAGACTTTGAAAAGTTCATCAAAATTACAGTTTTCCGGGCTTTTTCTCTACATGCTTCCAGATATTGAGCTGATTTTTAGCTCAACTTTGGTGAAGCCAAATTTGAGCTTATGCCATGGCCCGTCGTCCATCTGTCTGTCTGTCCGTCAACAATTGGATACGGCTCGGGCTAGAGGCCGTATTTATGAACCGATCTTTATGAAACTTCTTGGGTACCTTTGTTATGACTGTGGGACTAGAACGAGTGTTTTTGGGTGCGATCCGAAATTCAAGATGGCTGCCAGCCACCATTTTGTACCGACGATGCAGAAATCTGTTTTTTGTACAGAACTTCCATATGAAAGCTCTGATTTGAATAATTTTTTGTATGAATGTTTAGTACCATGGGATACATCACATATAATACGGGTTTTTTTCTCGTGTGTAAATTATGCAAATTAGACTAACTTTGATGTTTTTTGGTGTTACTTTCAGCACTGTAAGTGCAAATGCCAATACGGCTCGGGCTAGAGGCCGTATGAACCGATCTTTACGAAAACTCCTTGGGTACCTTTGTTATCACCGCGGGACGAGAACGAGTGTTTTGGGGTCCGGTCCAAAATTCAAGATGGCCGATGGCAGCCATTTTGTACAAAATTTGGTGCAATCAGATTTTTGCACAGAACTTCCATATGAAAGCGCTGATTTGAATAATTTTTTGTGTGAATGTTTAGTACCATGGGATACATCACATATAATACAGGTTTTTTTCTCGGGCTGAAATTATGCAAATTAGATGAACTTTGATTTTTTCAGTGCAACTTACACACAGTAAGTACACATGTCAATACGGCTCGGGCTAGAGTCTGTATTTATGAACCGATCTTCACGAAACATCTTGGGTACCTTTGTTATCACCTTGGGACGAGAACGAGTGTTTCTGGGTGCGGTCCAAAATTCAAGATGGCTGCCAGTGGCCATTTTGTACCGAAATTAGGTCTAATCAGTTTTTTGTACACAACTTCTATACGGCTCAGACTAGAGGCCGTATTTATGAACCGATCTTTACGAAACTTCTTGGGTACCTTTGTTATCACCGTGGGATGAGAACGAGTGTTTTTGGGTGTGGTCCGAAATTCAAGATGGCCACCAGCACCCATTTTGTACCAAAATTAGTGCAATCAGTCTTTTGTACAGAACTTCTGTATGAAAGTTCTGATTTGAATAAATTTTTGTATGAATGTTTAGTAACATGGAATACATCACATATAGTACAGGTTTTTTTCTCGTACAGAAATTATGCAAATTAGATGAACTTTGATTTATTCAGTGCTACTTATACACTGTAAGTGCACATGTCAATACGGCTCGGGCTAGAGGCTGTATTTATGAATCGATCTTCACAAAACTTCTTGGGTACCTTTGTTATCACCTTGGGACGAGAATGAGTGTTTCTGGGTGCGGTCCAAAATTCAAGATGGCAGCCAGTGGCCATTTTGTACCGAAATTAGGTCCAATCAGTTTTTTGTCACAACTTCTACACAGCTCATATTTGTGAACTGATCTTCACGAAACTTCTTGGGTACCTTTGTTTTCACCTTGGGACAGGAATGAGTGTGTTTTGGGGTGCCTTTGTTATCACTGTGCTATGAGAACAAATATTTTGGGGTTCAGTCAGACCCATTCTGGGACGCAAAGATTTCTTTTCTAGTTTAGCATCTGACTGTCACCCACCTTTACAATACTTTACCTATACATTTGTTACAGGCAACAGTCAGTATTTATGTACGGACCGTTACAATACTTTATATGTACCTTTGTTATCAGGTCATTACCTAGATGTTTGTCATTGCTGCATCACATACTATACATGTACATGTCTTTGTCTTGACAAGTTGAGCTACAGTGTCATTGACACTTTCATTAGTTTGTTTGTCTAACATGGTGGCCTACAGATCAAGTTTGCATTTTGTTCTGCTCCACTGATTTTTACCGAAATTACGGCCCTTCGACATAAAAGTTTATTATCGTGGAGCTGAATGGATGTTTCGTCCATGAAAATCACATCTCTGAACTGTTCATTGTTTGTGATAAGCTCCGTACAAAACTCTTGACGTAATTTTTCACGCATGCAATTGTCTCCAATGAGGAGAGGTATTATTTATCACAAGGTCATAAATAGAGAAAAAGACCACTACTTTTCAAAGTTAAATGGAACCATTAAAACAATAACATATCCAAATAAAGTTCATCAAAATTACAGTTTTCCAGACTTTTTTTCTACACGCTTTCAGATATTATCGAAATTACGGCCATTTTAGTATGTGAGTCTACCACAATGACTTACAGATCAAGTTTGCATTTCGTTCTGCTCGTCTGATTTTTGCGGAAATTACGGGCCCTGAACTCTGAAAAATACAAGTAACAGATTTCCGGGTCATTTTTCTAAAAATTACAGGTTTCCGGACTTTTTTTCTACACGCTTCCAGTTATTATCTAAATTACGGCCATTTTAGTATGTGAATCTACCACAATGACTTACAGATGAAGTTCGCGTTTCATTCTGCTCGGCTGAAAAACTTAGTTCAAGTTATGGATAAATTAGATAGACCTCCTACTGTAATTGTTGGTGACTTAAATGTCAATACTTTGAAAGAACCAAGCAACATATTAGTAAAAACATTGTCTCCAAAGTGTTAAAGCCAAGTTATTTGCTCACCGACTTACATTTCTGGCTCCTGTATTGACCATGTGTACATAAAAAAAGACATAGCTTGTGACACAAGAATAATCCCGGTTCCATATTCCCAGCATGCAGTTACTCAAGTCAGGATTAGAATATGAAGCGACTTCGAATTTGTTCATGAAGTAAAACAATAATCTATTTCACTTTTTGTGTATAAACACTGTTATTTGGGATAGCAATTCTAAATCTGACACCTTTTTTATAAACAAGCATACACTAAAGTAATTTTATCAGCAAAGACCTAGTGTGACCTTACATTATTTACAATGTGTGTTGGAAAGATCAAATTGGATTTAAAAAGGTTGGTATCATTAAATCTTAACATGCCTCCATATTTCAATTAAAATTAATTCTGCTTGAATTCTTTCAATACCGTTGAAACTACAGAACACTGTTTTCTGCAGTATTCCTAGAATCTATGTTTATTTTTAAAAAATGATTAGAGCTTGAAATATCGGGGGGCGCGTGGGGTATGTGAGTGCGCTCACTAAGGTTCTATATTTACTTAGAAAATTGTTGATTTTTTACATGTCGTACGATAACTCGAGAACGCTTTGAGAGATTTTCGTGATTTTTGGGTAGGTGGTGTATATCGATGGAGGGAAGCTCCTTTCATTTAGTGTCGCCGTTCGATTAGTCATTCCAGAGTTATGTGACTTTATTACTTAGAAAATTGTTGATTTTTTACACGTCGAACGATAACTCGAGAATGCTTTGAGAGATTTTCATGATTTTTTGGTAGGTGGTTTATGTTGATGGAAGGAAGCTCCCTTTCCGTTGGTGTCACCGTTCGATTTGTCATTCCAGAGTTATGGGACTTTATTTTTCACATGTCGAACAATAACTTGAAAATGCTTAGAGCAATTTTCATGATTTTTTGGTTGCAAGTATATGTTGATAGAAGGAATCTCCCTTTCGATTTGTGTCACTGTCCGATTTGTCATTCCAGAGTTATGGGACTTTATTCATCAAAATATAGGCAATTTTCCACATGTTGGACTTTGAGCAATTTTCATGATTTTTTGGTGGCAAGAATATGTAACCTGACAAGTACACATGTATACTCATATTGTGTGGTTCCCTCTTGTAATTAATAACGGGCGTATCATGCTCTCATGGCGCAGCTGTTTATTATCCCTGTCATTAGCGGCTAGTATTGTAAGTCTCCTTAGTGAGCTTCTAGGGCCGCAGTTATCAGCCATTTAATTGTCTTCATGAATAGGAAGACCTTTAGCTGCGTCAGCCAGGCTGAGACCACTGTCCTATCAGACAATGTACTGTTACATAAGAAGAGTTTGTTCTCTCCTTAGCAGTTTTGTTTTTGTGTTAGTTGTCTGAGGCCTTTAGCCCTGTTGATAACACCATATTAAACTAGTGTGATTAATGAGCGTTCTTTCGAATGCCTATAGTTAACTCCTTTTCGGGATTATATTCCTACTATAATCGGTACGAGGTGCAAGGAGTTCATCTAGGTTTCTTATGATCGGGTGCCGGAACATTGTTTTCATCTCCCGCTTTCATTTTTATCAAATCTATTGTTGTGGTTTATATTTCCGCTCAAAGAATTGGATATTATGTCTATATGGTGTATTATATATTTGACGACATGATGTACTGCCTTCATTTCAAGGGATATGTTGACGCTGTATCAGCAGATATATTGCTTGCAATAGTGCCATGTTCATCACGTCCCCCTCTATCCTTAGTGGCATTATGGAGTCCTTCAAACATGAGGGAGCCATATGGTTTCCATACTATTCTAGATAACGAACACTAAAGCATAACAAGTCGCGCCAGGTTAGTGTCATTATGCATGCTTTGGCTAACTACAAGCTTTTTAGCTGAAGTACTCTTTATTGAGAATAGCAGCAGCAGTATAGCTTGGGAATGTGGCATGAAGTTTCTTTTTCATATAGTGAAAAAGCAATTTGTCACTGTTCCAAGCCTTAATATTACTGCGCCGGGCCTTACTTATCTAGCAATTCAAGTATTGCAGGTGGGTGAGGGGGGTTCAATATGATTTATTGTCGAACTCCCCCTACCTGCCAGTATGTTAAGATGTGATTACAGGGCAGGGCTGAGTGCTCTTCTGTGTTAGTATAGAGCTTATAAGAAGTTTGGGTTTAGTTGGATCAGTTACAGAGTTTCCAACAAGCCGTCAATGCATAACTTCAATATTTTTGGCTTCATTATTCGGAGTGGTATATTCTTTCTCCAAACAGTCATTGGTTTTAACAGACCTAGGGAAGAATGAATTATTTGGGGATGGTCCGTGACAGGTTTTTTAATCGTATCCCATTCCATGTTCTGAATCCAGTTTTCAACCGTAAGTGGTACACGAGGCATATTCCTACTCTCATATAATTGAACGGTTACAATTTGGAGGTTCATTAATGGAATTAATTGTATACCTGAACATGGTTACCTGTGTGTTGGCTAAGAAGCGTATATGTTCTATTAGATACCTTTCCATTGGGATTCAATTGGACAAGTTTAAGGTTATACATATTGATATCACCAGTTTTCAACCTATCTACGTATTCCGGATGCGGCATACGTTTTGAAGCTTGTGATTTTAATAACTGGGATCATCACGATATAGCCTTAGCTGCTGATGTGGCATTAAGCACCAGTAAATTAATAATAAATTAATAATGTTCAATACAACTACTCGAGTTTGAGGGAACTTGTTTTTGGAAAATCCTGTATTATATATAGCCTAACCGGTTTTGTGCGTTTGTACACTTCGTCAGAGGCAGTGGGAACACTTGTGGCTCAGCCTTATTTATCTCAAGCTCAGCCGGGTGCATTTTGACGGATACATTTTAGCGGATGCACTTTGATGGATGCATTTTGGTGGATGCATTATGATGGGTGCATTCGGCCGTTGCATTTTGGCGGGTGCACTTTGCCGGATGCATTTTTGGTGGATGCATTTTCGCAAATGCATTCCACAGTAGTATTTTGGCAGGTGCTTTTGATTTGTCTGGCAGTCCGGTTAAAGAGAAGTCTGCCATATCGGTTGGGGTTAAATGGGCCCAGATAGTGGGTGTGGTGAAATTTTTCGTGAGTCTCTTATGAACTTCTCTAACTAAATATTGTTTCTATTTTGTTTTTAGCTCACCAACTTTAGTTGTGTGAGCTTATGGCATGGCTCGATCGGTCGGCGTCAGCGTACATGTCCAATAATGTTAAAGTTTCTGTTTAGGTCACTTATTCGCCCTATTTCCATATCATGGCTTTTATAATGCTGCTATATGATGATTATTATCATTTTACCATTATTTAACCCCTCATACCCTACATTTTAGACATTTTTCTTGACATTTTCAGTTGCGTTTAGTTTTCTGTTTAGCTCAGAATTTCCACATGCACACCCAGTGACGACTGAACAGAGGATAGGACAGAAGAAGCCTTTGAGTTCGGTTCCTAGCTCGTCCAGCTCCGCACGGGCTGCGAGCGGGAGAGGTCCCTCTCTCGTACCACAACATCGCAGTCCGGATGTTGTGGTACATAACGTTCTTCAGTCGGAGCTTACGTCCACCCCTCGGGACGCTCCGTTGTATAGACAGTCCGGCAAGACTGCTCCTTTGGCTTCTTCGTCCTCACGACAGCGCACACTAACGCACCTTGGCTACATGACCGCCGATATCCAGCAAGCATCGCCGTCCAGAGATTCCATGACAGCCAGGTCACGCCATCCGGTAGCCAAGGACACGAGGCCTTCTTCTTTCAAACCTTCGCACAAAAGGAGTATGCAGGAGTCAACGTCCACGGAGCTTCCAGCGGCAAAATCCTGTAAGACCACAGCTCCGCAGGCCTCGTTAACGGACGTGCTATCGCAGATAACACAGATCATTGCAGCATCCCAGCAGCCGGCAGAAATGCTGTCGGAGCAAGAATTATCAGATGATGCTGGGTCGGTTTGTTCCACAGCCGGATCGGGGGCGGACGACTGAGATGTTCAGGAAGTCCATCAGGATGGCGAAAGGGATACTGACGAGTTGGATTTTTCCCTTTCGGAACAACAAAAAATAGCCATGGAGTTAATCCGGCATTTCCTTCCGGAAGTTGTTCCAACGGACCAGGATGCTGCACAGCCGGATAGGAGGCTTATAGCACCACTGGACACCAAATTTTTCAATCGGTTTAGGACTCCATCCCTGAGTTTCTGTCTCAGTCCAGGAGTGTCTCACGGACATTCGAACTTTTGAATGACGCTATCAGTAAACCTGCTTCCAAAATGGGCAAGTCAGCCTTCCTTACGGCAAATGCTCTTAATCTGCCTTTCATCAATCCAAGGAATAGATTTGAAACTGCAGGACAGGGCATTCAGAGAGTTCCTCTGCGTCTAGACGACCAGGCTGAAGACCTTGAGCATTGTCATTACGCCTTGAGGGACAAGAATTTCAGGACGTACAAACTTCCTTGAGAGTTCTGTCGAGGGCTATTGCTTTTTTCACGTATGACTCTGCCCTTTCAGTGGCTAATCTGGAGTTAGTTTCACGTGACAGAGCCCCAGCTACGTCCACGAGAGTGGACTATAAGGTGAAAAACTCTCTCAGAGTTGCTCCGGTCACCGGAGAGCTTCTCTTTGACGGCAAGCTCTCTGCTATTTATGATCAATTAACTAAGAAAGCTTCAGACTCTCTGCTTCTAAAAAGTCAGAATCAGCGGAGAAGAGTAGGCCAGGAACTTCTGGGATGAGTACGTCCAGGGGAAGTTCCTATAGAGGTTCGTACGCGTCCTCTAGGCCTTATTCTAGAGACCGTCAAGGCAGCAGCTCTAATAGAGGCCGTAACGCTGGCTGTAATAACAGGTCAGATGCCCTTAGGTCGACGGGGCGAGGTGCGGGCCATGGAGGACGTGGTTTCTCCTTACGCAAACCTCGCAGGTCCAGGAGGTGATGGTGTAAACCTCTGTCGTGTTCCAGTGGGCGGAAGGTTGTCGAGTTTCTCAGAAAATTGGGAATTAATTACGGAGGACCCTTGGGTTCGAAGGGTTATAGCGGAAAGGACTGAAACTGTCCTTCAAGGGAAAACCTCCGTTAACTCGAAGTCCAAGATGGCCTCAACTTCCGTCAAATCTACAAAAAAGAGACTCGCTTCTTTCTGAAGTCCAGTCTCTCTTACTGAAGAACGCGATAGAGGTCATAGAAAACCAGGAATCTCCAGGTTTCTACAGCCATCTTTTTCTGGTTCCGAAATCAGACGGCTTGTTCCGTCCAGTAATAGATTTAAGCTGGATAAACAAGCTGATTGTGGTTCCAAAATTTTATATGGAGACCATTTGATCGGTCAGAGCGAGCATTCGAGTGAACAACTATGCCGCGAGCATAGATCTCAGGGATGCGTACTTTCACGTCATGGTACATCCGACGTTCAGAAAGTATCTTCGTTTCGCTGTCCTAGGTGTCGTATATCAGTTCTGTGCGATGTGCTTCGGTCTGAATCTAGCACCCTGGGCCTTCACTCGAATAATGAACTCGGTAATGACTTATTTCCGAGCTCATTCGTCTGCGGTAACGTCGGCCTACCTGGACAATATTCTTCAAAGGTACGGCAACGAGTTAACGCTTCAGAACAATGTGCAGAATCTGCTTCTATTGCCTCGACGTCTTGGTTTCATAGTAAACAAGCAGAAGTTGGATCTGGTGCTGTCCATGTCATTCACCCACCTGGGGATGAGCTTCGAGATGCACAACAATCTCGTTCGTCTGCTGTTAACCAGAGCGAAGTTAGTCGGTTGTTACGCTCGCTACTGTCTAAACTCAGAAAAAGTTACAGCGAGAGAAGTAATGAGACTGATAAGTCTGTGCGGAGCGGCCACAGATCTCATTCCAAAGGGGCGGATATGCACTCATCCTCTCCAAATCTTTCTAACTCAGAATTGGAAGGCAAAGACTCATCGCTTGATACTGACATCCTCTTGTCAAGCCAAGTGAAACAAGAGATTCAGACTTGGGCAGAAATTCAGTGGTTAACTCAAGGAGTTCCACTGCAATTGCCGGATCCGAGTTTTACTATTATGACGGATGCCAGTCAAACAGGTTGGGGCGCGACACTATGCCCTTCGGATTTGAGGTGCCAGGGTCTTTGGGATCCGCAGTTTTTAAGCAAGCACATAAACATCAAAGAAATGATGTCAATTTGGCTTGCATTACGTCATTGGATGGACGTTATTCAGAATGCACACTTGCAAATTCTATCCGACAATACGATGGTGGTAGCATATATTCGGAATCAGGGAGGCACTCATTCCATTCCGTTGTTCAAGCTAACGGAAAGAATCCTTCTGTTTGTATTGGAACATCAGGTTCTTCTTTCGGTCCGTCATATTCCGGGTCGTCTGAATGTGTTAGCAGACTACCTTTCACGGAGGGGTCGCCTGTTGCCGTCGGAGTGGACTCTCAACAAACAGGTATTCAATCAGATTTGCTACCAATGGGAGTGGCCAATGATAGATTTGTTTGCGACACATCTCAACAATCAGTTGCAGACATATGTGTCGCCATGTCCGGATCCTCAAGCCTTTGCAGTAGACGCTCTATCAGTCTTATGGGGCGGGATAATAGGATATGCATATCCTCCAGCGCCATTGATTCAGCGGATATTGCTCAAGATAAAGCAATCACAATGCAAGATTCTGTTGGTAGCATCTCTGTCACCACAGAGACCATGGATAAATCTACTCAGGTGTCTGTTGTGGGACATGCCGTGGAAGCTTCCTCCATGGGAGGATCTTCTGTCACAGGGGAAATCGTGCACTCGTCACCACAATCCGCAAGGTCTCAACCTTCACATATTTCCGTTGTGCGGTGCTTCTTGCACAACAAACGTTTTACAGGACGAGCAGTGGACACGATTTCTAACTGCAGGAGGACCTCCTCTTTGCTAAATTATGCTGCTAAATGGAAGGTCTTTCGTCAGTGGTGTAGGGATTACTCTGTGGATATTTATGATCCCTCCATTCCTGACATTGCAAATTTTCTGGTTTATTTGTTTGATGAGATCAAACTGCAGCCTGTTACTATCAAGGGTCATAGGTCTATGTTATCTGATACCTATGCACACCATAATACATTAATGATTGGATCTAATGTCTCTTTATCTAAATTAGTAAGAAACTTTTCGATAAATAGACCTAGAACCCTTAGATTAATTCCTCAGTGGAATTTAGCATGGGTTCTTCTTAAGCTAAAAGAAGCGCCTTTTGAGCCTCTTGACACATTGGACTTCAAATTCTTAACTTATAAGACAGCTTTTCTCTTAGCCTTCTCTTCTGCTAGAAGAGTTAGCGAGCTTCATGCATTATCTGTGGATGATTCTCACTATCGTAGTGTCGGTAATACTATTATCTTTACTGCTAATGTTGGATTTTTGGCTAAGAATCAGGCTCCTAATAAGTATCCTGAACCTATTGTTGTTAAGGCCCTTCCGTCTTCCGACGGGCGTAGGCCTTTACTCTGTCCTGTTCGAGGGAACTTGTTTTCGGAAAATCATGTATAATATATAGTCTGACCGGTTTCGTGCGTTTGTACACTTCGTCAGAAGCAGTGGGAACACTCGTAGCTCAGCCTTATATATCTCAAGCTCTGGCGGGTGCATTTTAATGGATGCATTTTAGCAGATGCACTTTGATGGATGCATTTTGGCAGATGCATTATGACAGGTGCATTCGGCCGTTGCATTTTGGTGGGTGCACTTTGGCAGATGCATTTTTGGCGGATGCATTTTCGCAAATGCATTCCGCAGTTTATTTTGGCATGTGCCCTTGATTTATCTGGGGGTCCAGTTAAAGAGAAGTCTACCGTATTGGTTGGGGGTAAATCGTCCCGGATAGTGGGTGTGGTGAAATTTTTTGTGAGTCTCTTATGAGCTTGTCTAACTAAATATTGCTTCTATTTTGTTCTTTATTGTAGGATAGAGCAAAGGCTTCAGACATGTTAAGGCGCGAGCGTTTGGCTGAAGTGGCTGTTCAATCTTGGCAATTGGTTTGAGTGAGGCAAATGAAGAAGGTTAAAAGCGAAGAAGTAAAAGATGGTTATATTCATCATAAAGTTTTTAGAAGGAAGGCTGTGATCACTAATAAATGAGAATATTATAACTTGGTTATTTCTTATTTATTGCTTATGTACACGGTAGTCTGCTTGATTGCAATATTAGTGGGGGTGCTGGTGGTACAGAGTCATTGCCTCATATTTTAACACTTTGACGGTATTGTATAGACTCATAATGTCCATATTTAATTCTGGTGGTATGTTCCCATTATGTGATGGGAGCTGAGGATGGGGAGAGCCAATGTCGACATTTATTGGGAAACCCGCCGTTTGGTCTGGCGGTGTGTCATTACAGTTATCTCTGCTGTTGACAAAGCTGGCTGTATTTGTGTCATTATTCGTCGGTGAAGTGTGCCTAGGTGCAGCTTGGTCTGGTAAGTCTCTTGTGGGAGAGGTAGCTACTTCCTGCATGGCGATACTAAAGATGTCTGTGTGTGATCGTGCTGCGGTGTGTGGCTTATTCATCATTTCCAGGTTTTTGATAAGGCGTCTCCTCTTCAGATGTTTATAGTAGTATTCCTTCCTCTTGAAACTGAGTTGGCAGGTGTCACACGTGACAGATCCTAACTTGTTATGATGTACCTTGATGTGTCTCTCTCGGCCTTGTCGGAAGGCTGTATTGTGACGTACGTGGCAGTCAACTTTAACCTTCGAAGACGGGCAGGTGGGGTCTAGAACAGAAAGTGCAAAACGGGAAAAACAAATTATAAACACTTATCAAAAGTCCTTTCTGTTCAGGCTGAGTGGTTGTAGCATTCTTAAAGTGAAAATCCAATGTATTTCACGAGGGACAAAATGCGACAGAACAGCGCCGAACCCGTGAAGTACATTGGATTTTCACTTTAAGAATGCTACAACCGATTAGGCTATATATCATACGTGATTTTCCGAAAACAAGTTCCCTCGAACTCGTGTAGTTGTATTGAACAGTATTTAACATTTAAACTTGTTCAAGGATTATGGCGGAAACACCGGCCGCTAGCTCTATTAGTGACATCAGTCTGAGTACCAGAGCTAGCGCTGACACGGTCATCCTCACATCAGACACCGAAGAACGGCACCCAAAAAGACAGAGACAGAGCAGGTTATATTCTGAAAGGAATTCAAGCCTGCATACCGTACCATACAGAATCTTTGAATTAAACAGTTTAAATTAGAACTCCAGGGCCTTTTCCTGGAGAAATGTATGGAAAATAGCCTCTTCCTGCCTGTCTCCATACATTTCAACCAAAATGATCACATGCTGTCTGATGTGCACTACCACATCATACAGGTATTATCCTCCGACACCGAGGGACCAAATGCGATAGAACAGCACCGAACTCATGAAATACATTGGATTTTCACTTTAAGAAAGCTACAACCACTCGGCCTGAACAGAAGGGACTTTTAATAAGTGTTTATAATTTAATAAACTAATAATAATTAATAGCCGGGTACCTTTTAGATGAATATATATATATTATTCGGTACTGCTTTTTTCACTGTTTCCAGACCATTCCCTCTTTGTTTTGAAGATTATTCCTTCAAAAAGGGGGGGGGGGGGGTTCCTCTTTCCCTCTTCTGGCCTTTTAATAAGTGTGTAACTCTGAGTTAAGCTGTTATTGTCACTAGATTATTCTGATCTTATGTACAGCTCGTTACATTATATATGGCATGTGTTTGTGGGTGTTAGTCTCTCACTCTCGGACCTGCCTTTCCTAATTTTAAGTGTCTTATTCCAGACTAGCCTTAAAATTGGGGGGGGGGGGGGGGGGGGAGGGGCTGGGCTCATTACACCCATTTAGCATAATCATTTATCCTAAGTAATAGGGAATTACTTGGATATTGCTCCTTATTTCAATGGTATGTCTTCTCTATTGTTGTCTAGAGAGACATAGGTAATTCCTTAAATTTTTAATCTCCTTTTCACTTTGGGAGTTCTAATGCAGGCTAAAGAGCTGTATTTTGGTCTGCTATTTCTTTAAGTCCTAGGCCCTCTGCCTTTTTACAATTCAGCTAAGTCTGGGCCATTTGTTTTAGTATAAAAAGGTGATGAATTGTAAGTAATTTGCATATTTTTTATACTTAACCAATGGCCCAGACGGGGATGGCCCTCCCATGAGTGATCACTCATACCTCCCCACTGAGTTATCACTTTAGTAGGTGCAACTAGGAAGACTGATGTTAGCACCAATTCCAGTCTCTTCTTGGGTACTGCAGATGCACAAGTACTAAAAGTGTGGACGTCCAGATAGGACTTTTAATTTTCGGTATAGTATGCAAATTTGGGGGATTGGTGGAGGTTCAAAATTTGTGTTTGGCCCTTAATATATATTGAGGTTGCACCAGCTAAGTCAGAGCCATTGGTAAGTATAAAAAATATACAAATTACTTAAAATTTATCATTTTCGTCTCTGAGCCATAACTTTTTAGTGGAAAGATATATCGCAATGAAACATACACAACATATAGCCCACCACTAGGCAGTGTGGCAGGTACAAAATCTATGACTGGCTCATTAAGACCAGTTGATAAAGGTCAGCACATGAATCAGCTTGTACACCATGGAGCTCTCTCAAATAAGGTATAATAGTATGAGTTCTAAACTATTACTGAAGTGGAATAAAGCCTAAAAAAATTAAAAATCTGTTTCTCAGGCCATCACGCCTGGTCCTTTTGACTTCTGCATGCTCTCTTTTTATAACCATTGCAAAAAAAAATGAAAACTGAATGATTTATATCTGATATTTTACCCAAGTTAATAAAACTGATAAATTTGCCCCTTGAGTGCAGCAAGGCTTTGCAATGCTTTAGCGTTGCAAAGCCTTCTTGCACTCAAAGAACAAAATATACCACCCATGCTATTGTGTAGATTATGAGGCCTAAAACATAAAACAAACCAAGAATGTGAACTTTCGATGGCAAAGAAATAATTACAAAAATAAAAGATAAAATAGAAAACCACCCACCCTCATGCAGTTTTACAAAAAATAGCTTGAGAAACAGAAGATCTACTTTGTGGGGCCTAAAATAACCAAACTAGGGCTCATTGAAAATTTAATATTTCTGTGGAGTATTTTCTGCTGGTAAAGTAATAAGTTAATTAATTTGGTTTCGATATTCTACACAGGTAAGTCTCTAAAATCAATAAATCAGACCCATTGTATGCTTTGAAATCATATCATATCACTCATTAGTGGAAATAATAACGAACAAATAATTATGTTGCAGGTTTTTCTAAAAAATCGAGCCACTGAAATTGACGTTTCCAATGAAAATGAGTGTAACTGGATGATTTTTGTTCAGCCTGCACGAACTGGCTTAGAACAAAACATAGTGGCATATCAGGAAGGGCAAGATGTATATTTTATATCAAATGTTGACATTGATCCAAACCAAGAACTTCTGTTTTGGTACTCCAAAAATTATGCTGCACAGCTTGGTGAGTCCTGAGATGTAATTTGTTTCTACTTTTTATAAATTAATTTCCAACAAATAAGTCCAGATGTTCCATATTTACCATTAAGGGCCTAATTCTGACTTTGAGCACTTTCACTGAAACAAAACAGATTCCCCAACAGGTTATCTCTGGAAAAACTTGAAAGTTACATTCTAAGTGGATAGACATTTGTTCCTTGGCAGGTGACTGTATAGGCACCCAAGACTTGTCTAAAAACAACTGCAAAGCCACAGGATTTAGACTGTCCAAGTGTAGGAAAAATTGTATTGAACTTTCCCAGCCTGCAAGGGTTACAAAGATGACATGCCTCATACATTTTAGAAAATTTCTTGTTTCAATTTTAACCCTTTTAGCATACACAATTGTTAGATGATACATGAAATAAAGTTCTTGAATAACTAAAAGTTCTCATTGTTTAACCCCCAAGATAGTTTATGACTCCTTCTTTGGAAAGAGCTCAAAGAGCATGTTCCTATAAAAGATCATCAGTTATTTTTGGGAGGAAAATTGATTAGTGATGACTCCATATTACCATCACAGAAGATAAAGGCTTAAATGAATTTGAATAACAGTATTCATGAATTTGACATTTATGACAGCCTTCTCTGAGTCATATTCACACAAACTGTCACTTTGCATTATAATGGAACTAGTAATTTTAGCAAAATCATATATGAAACATAATTTTGAATGTAGAATTTATTGGTTTTGTTTACTGAACTGAATATTATTTTTAGCTTGACTGACTGAAAGTCACGGTGACCTATGATCATCTCTTTATCCAAAGTATGTTGCATCCCTGAACCAATTTGAATGAAATTTCGGACCAAATATCAGCTGGTAATGTGTTCTTGATTTCTGCAAAGAAAAGTAATGAACATCCCTGTGAGTGCTAAAAACACAATGAAATGTCAAACATTTCTTTCTTATCAACCTACCCTACAATGTTTACAATTGTTTACTACAGGCTTTCACTACAGTGGAAGTCCCTAACTCGGAAAATATATTCTCTATTTTGATCTTTCCCAAGGGATTTGGGAGAGAAAAGTGGTGCAAAAGCACCAAGAAAAAATAACCCAAAACTGGGTCGACTGCAACTGGCGCACACAGTAGGAGATGCTATTCTCCTAGTACAGATCCACTGCTTCCGGTACCAGTGCGCAGTCATTAACTAATGAATCATTCTTTTTTCTTCCGAAGTCTTGGAATGACGTGTAGCCATTTGTATTATGAAACAGTGATAATTCAACTCATTGATAATGGTTGCCTGTGACAATTCTCGTTACTAATTTCAACAACATTTTCATTGTATTTTGTATATTCTCCATGTTCACGCGTGACTTTCGCGTACCGTGTGGTTAGGACATATAATTTTTTGGTTGATAAATTTATGTTATCCTTTTGGGTATTATTAGCTCACCGAAGGGAGCTCAACTTATCACTTGCCATCTGTCGTCGTCAGTCTCGTGAACATTTATCAAACAACTTCTCCTCTGAAACCGCTGGTCCGCTTTTCACAAAACTTCATGTGGATGTTCATTACTATATGGCAATTCATGTTTGTTCAAATGAAATGGCCATGTCCCATGGGGGCTCTGTATGGGGCATAACTTTGATACCACTGTATGAATTGTAGAAAAATTATTAAAAAATCTTCTTCTCCAGAACCAGTGGGCAGAATCTTTTGATACTTGGCATGCAGCATCTTGGTATGGGTCTGATTCAAGTTTGTTCAAATCGGCCCCCTGGATTCATATTTGGGCTCACTATAGAAGCCCAAATTTGAACTTAGTGCATTTCAGGCAAATTTCTTAAAAAATCTTCTTCTCCAGATCCAGCAGGCAGAATCTTTTGATATTTGGTATGCAACATTGTGGGGTGAATCTGATTCAAGTTTGTTCAAATCGGCCCCCTGGATTAATATTTGGGCTCAGTATAGAAGCCCGAATTCGTACTTAGTGCATTTCAGGCAAATTTCTTAAAAAATCTTCTTCTCCAGATCCAGCAGGCAGGAATCTTTTGATATTTGGTATGCAACATTGTGGGGTGGATCTGATTCAAGTTTGTTCAAGTCGGCCCCCTGGATTCATATTTGGGATCACTATAAAAGCTTGAATTCGAACTTAGTGCATTTCAGGCAAATTTCTTCAAAAATCTTCTTCTCCAGATCCAGCAGGCAGAATGTTTTGATATTTGGTATGCAACATTGTGGGGTGGATCTGATTCAAGTTTGTTCAAATCGCCCCCCTGGGTTCATATTTGGGCTCAGTATAGGAGCCCAAATTTGAACTTAGTGCATTTCAGGCAAATTTCTTTAAAAATCTTCTTCTCAGGATCCAGCAGGCAGAATCTTTTGATATTGGGTATGCAGCATGCTTAGGGGGGGTGAGATTCAAGTTTGTTCAAGCCAAGTCCCTGGGTTCATGTTTGGGCTCACTGTGGTAGCCCGAATTTTAACTTAGTTCAAAATGAGGAATTTTTTTTAAAAATCTTCTTCTTCAGATCCAGCAGTCAGAATGTTTTGATATTTGGTATGCAGCATCTTTAGGCGGGTGAGAATCAAGTTTGTTCAGACCATGTCCCTAGGTCCATATTTGGGCTCACTGTGGGAGCCCAAATGATAACTTAGTTCAAAATGAGGAATTTTCTTTAAAAATCTTCTTCAGATCCAGCAGTCGGAATGTTTTGATATTTGGTATGCAGCATCCAAGTTTGTTCAAGTTATATCCCTAGGTCCATATTTGGGCTCACTATGGGAGCTTGAATTGTAACTTAGTTCGAAATGAGGAATTATCTTTAAAAATCTTCTTCAGATCCAGCATTCGGAATGTTTTGATATGTGGTGTGTAGGATCCTTAGGGGGGGGGGGTGAGAGTCAAGTTTGTTAAAGCCAAGTCCCTGGGTTCATATTTGGGCTCACTGTGGGAGCCCGAATGATAACTTAGTTCAAAATGAGGAATTTTCTTTAAAAATCATCTTCTTCAGATCCAGCAGATGAATGCTTTTGATATTTGGTATGCAGCATCCTTAGGGGGGTAAGATTCAAGTTTGTTCAAGCCATGTCCCTAGTTCCATAAAATTTGTCTCTCATGACTTCATTCCTTTGTAGTGTTGATGAACCATGTCTTACTGAATGTGACCCCAAATACTTCTTTGAACCACTTTGTTTGAATCACTTTGCCCGGTGAGCGATTAAGGCCCCTTGGGGCCTCTTGTTATTAGTCCCCTACGGGAACCGTAAGGGAACTATAGGATTGCACTCCATCCGTCCGTCCATTCGTTCGTCCGTCCGGCCGGCCGGCCGTCCGTCCGTCCGTCTGTCCGTCCGTCCGTCTGTCTGTCTGTCTGTCTGTCTGTCTGTCTGTCTGTCTGTCTGTCTGTCTGTCTGTCTGTCTGTCTGTCTGTGTCTGTCTGTCTGTCTGTCTGTCTGTCTGTCTGTCTGTCTGTCTGTCTGTCTGTCTGTCTGTCTGTTTTTTATGTTACCACCTCCAACATGCTTTAAGCTACTCCTTTCATATTTGGTACATGGATAAATGGTTCTGAGGGGATGATGCACGCTCAAAATTTTTTCTTCAAAATCCAAGATGGCGGAATGGTGACCATTTTTGTTGTGTTTTTTAAGCTTTTTTTCTCTATTTTCATGTTACCACCCCTCCCACCAACATGGTTCAAGCTACACTTTGCATATTTGGCACATGGATAGAGCGTTGGGAGGGGATGATGCACGTTCAATATTTATTTTTCAAAATCCAAGATGGCGGCATGGCGGCCATTTTTGTTGTGTTTTTTAAGCTTTATTCTCTATTTTATGTTACCACCCCTCACTCCAACATGGTTCAAGCTACACTTTTTATATCTGGCACATGGATAGAGGGTTGTAATGGGATGTTGCACGTTCAATATTTTTTTTCCAAAATTCGTCTGTCCATCCGTCCGTCTGTCTGTCTGTCTATCTGTTTTTTATGTTACCACCTCTCCCTCCAACATGCTTTAAGCTACACCTTTCATATTTGGTACATGGATAAATGGTTCTGAGGGGATGATGCACGCTCAAAATTTTTTTTTCAAAATCCAAGATGGCGGAATGGCGGCTATTTTTGTTGTGTTTTTTAAGCTTTTGTTCTCTATTTTCATGTTACCACCCCTCCCACCAACATGGTTCAAGCTACACTTTGCATATTTGGCACATGGATAGAGGGTTGGGAGGGGATGATGCACGTTCATTATTTTTTTTTAAAAATCCAAGATGGCGGCATGGCGGCCATTTTTGTTGTGTTTTTTAAGCTTTTTTCTCTATTATATGTTACCACTGCTCCCTACAACATGGTTCAAGCTGCACTTTTCATATATGGAACATGGGTAAAGGGGTTGTGAGGGGATTATGCACACTCAATATTTTTTTTCAAAATCTAACATCTGTCTGTCCGTCCGTCCGTCTGTCCGTCCGTCCGTCCGTCCGTCCGTCCGTCCGTCCGTCCGTCTGTCTGTCTGTCTTTATGTTACCACCTCTCCCTCTAATATGCTTGAAGCTACACCTTTCATATTTGCTACATGGATAAATGGTTCTGAGGGGATGATGCACAGTCAATATTTATTTTTCAAAATTCAAGATGGCAGAATGGCGGCCATTTTTGTTGTGTTTTTTAAGCTTTTTTCTCTATTTTATGTTACCACCCCTCCCTCCAACATGGTTCAAGCTACGCCTTTTATATATGGTACATGGATAAAGGGTTGTGAGGGCATTATGCACGCTCAATATTTTTTTTTCAAACTCCAAGATGCTTATATACTCTAGTGTCTTCTGTGACAAAAACACCTTATGTCACAAAAGCGCCGTAGGGGACTAAAACCACCTCGGTGGTCAAACACTTGTTATTATTGGAGTTAGGTGTCAGTGGGGGGCTGTATGGACAGGATTTCTCCTCTCTTTTGAGTGCAGAATTTCTGTTTTTTGGGTCCCTGTCAGCTGTCTGGGTTTAGTAGTGTTCCCGCTGGTCCTTTATTTTCTGCCACCTTTCTCTCGTAGTTGGGGGTGTTCTTCTACTTTTTACATGTGTTGAGTTCACCTTTCTTTCTACTGCTCTCACCTCTGTTATGCCCAGGACTGTTCCTTGAGGGCAATCCCTTTTGCCCAAGCATGTGGTGCATTCTCGTGGCCATTGCACATCCGCGGGGAAGGGGAACTCTGTCGTTCGGGCTTCCCGACACGACCAAGTCTGGTGAGAGTTATGCCCCCTCCGTGGGGGAGTTGCAGTCTTTTCCTGTGGTCGAAACTGCGAGAGCTGTTGAATTGTCTGGTGAAGAGATGCCTGGTTCCAGGATTGTGGTTCCTCTCCAGTCGACATCTGAGGCTGTCACTAGGGTTGTGACTCCTTTGGAGCCGAGCTCGGTGGCTCTCTCCACTTTTCCACTGGTTTTAACAGCTCCCATCGTATCTGCTGCTACTGCTGTTCCATCTGCAACGTCATCAGTAACCATTTCAGCCAGCCCCGGCTTATCCTGTCTGGTAGTGTAGACGTGGGATATCGGCCTCAGCCTTCCCTGACTTCAACTCAGTTGCATTTCCATCCACGCACTCTGTTCCGACAGCCAGTTTTGTGGGACCGATGCTTTTTGTGCAGCCTGGACCTTCTGTCCCTCAGAGGTCTGCGGCGACTCTCCTGAGTTCTCACACTGTTGATCCTCGTAGTCTGGTATACCCCTATCAGCATCTGCCTGCAGATGTTTCGGCTGCCACCTGTTGCCTCACGTTGGGTGTTCTGGAGGATCGTGACCCTTCGCTGGTTCAGAGGGTCAGGAGTGAAGCCACTTTGCCGGTTCATTCCCACGTCGAACCGGCTGCCATGGGCCGTGAGCTTAGGGAGGCCCTCTCCTTGCTCACTCTGGTTCTTTCCAAGGGCCTTCCCGTTGCCTCCAGTGAGGCTACTAGTGGTTTCCAGGTGACCCTGCAGCAAAGTCTCCCGGGATTGGAAGCAGGCCGCTTTCTGATCCGCTTGGTGTGCCTACACCGTGTGAGGCATCGGCTGGTTTGCCTGCGATGGGCTATGTGTCTTCCAACTCAGAGGATGGGTCAGACATACCTGTCGTTGAGGGCCAATAGTCTTCTGACGTGGGGGCAGCTCTTGACTTTGTGTTTCCTTCCAGATCTCAAACCGTCAGATGTAGACCAGCTGACGGTGTCGGCCAGGCTGCGATCATCGGTTGCGCGCCTCCAGCCTGTGGAGCAACCCGCTTCTGGGCACCTTCGACCAGAAGGTTGCTCCACAAGATGGAGGCACGCAACAGATGATGGACTCTAAGCTGATTTCCAAGGCTATAAAGACTTCGTTCTTCACCAGGGCTGACACCTTTTTGCCTCCAGTGCGTTATAGTTCGTACGATTCTGCCAATCCGTCAGTTTGCCAGACTTTAACGTCTTGGATCAGGACTCCACCTCCCTTGGGCTTTCTAAGCCCAAGTCGGCCGTTATTCCTATGGCGACTATGGAGTCTCTGTTGGGCTTATCAAGAGAGATGCTGGGCATGCTTTCTCTCTCCGAACACATCTCTGCTTTGGCTGCTTATCTGCCTCCAGATAGGTTTGACGACATACAGGTTCCTTTACGGGTGATTTCCAAGGTGCTCAAGCATCTTACTCGCATGCCTGTAACTCGGCTATATTGGAATTAGTTCGCCGGGATGCTGTGTTGGACACAAGCCTATCCCTTCCTGAGGGGCAGCGTGCTGCTCTATGATCCACTTCTTTGGCGGTTGGCGGGTCCGCGACTTTTCCATGGTTGCGTGGCGACGGTCTGGGATGACGTCCTGCATCATTCCAAGATCAGCAGCGGCCTCGCCAGCTCGATCAGCCTTCTGTTGGAGGCAGGGGCCATTCTAAGGCTAACAATCTCCCTTCTGCTTCCTCTGCGAAGCCAAGAACTGATCCTCCTGCCACCGATTCTTCTTCTTACGTGGTAAAGGTTGGCAGACCAGAGGGGGGACTAAGGATCATTCATCTAATAGAGGAGGTGGTTTCTCCTCTCACGGGCCTTGCCGGAGCTCGAGATGAAGATCCACACCTTGATTCGTCCCAGGTTGGAGGAAGGATATTAGGGTTCGCAGACCATTGGGCCATAATCACATCCGATCCTTGGGTGTTAGATGTTGTTTGGTCCGGGCTGCGAATATCCTTCCGGTGGCACCCCACTCTGTCGGAGTGCCTCTTCCAACACAAGTTTCTTCAGACTTTTCACATCGGGAGTTTTTGATCACGGAGATGGACAATCTCCTGTCAAAAGGGGCGATCGAGGTCATCAAGAACATTCCCGCCTGTTCTTGTTGCCGAAGAAGGATAGCCGACTCTGACCGGTTATCGATCTGAGTATCCTGAACCAGTCTATCATTGCTCCCAAGTTCAGCATGGAGACTTTCAGGTCGGTTCGCTGCTCCATTTACCAGGGAGATTTTGCTTCCAGCATCGACCTGCGAGAAGCTTACTTTCACGTTCTGATTCATCCTACATCGCAAAGTATCTCAGGTTCGCTTTTCTGGGGCGAGTTTAGCAGTTCAAGGCCATGCCTTTCGCCCTCAACCTGGCTCCTTGGGCCTTCACCCGACTGATGTTGCATGTGATAGCCTTCCATCGCACACATCGCACAGTCCAGGGTGACTACTTTGGCATATTTGGACAATATCCTCCAGAGGCACTCCCAAGGCTGCTTTTCTGGAGTCAGATGTCAATACATTGTTGAGCTTGCTCATGTCGCTAGGGTTCAGAGTCAACAAGGAGAAGTCTGACCTGGTCCCTTCTCAGTCGTTTTGTCATCTGGGGATGGACTTCCACACTCAGCTGAATACGGTGGCAGTTCTCTGGGAAAGGGTTGTGATTCTCTCAGCTTTCATCCTGACTCTGTCCCAGTCCACATCTGCGACAGCTTGGAGTATTCTCCGGCTGCTTGGTCTCTGCGGTTCGGTGACGGATCTCATTTCTCTCGGTTGGTTGCACGTCAGACCTCTTTAACACTTTCTGCTCAGTCATCGGAGGCCGAATGTCGATCCTCTGGATCTGGTGCTTCAGTTACAACCTCTTTAACACTTTCTGCTCAGTCATCGGAGGCCGAATGTCGATCCTCTGGATCTGGTGCTTCAGTTACCAGACTCTCTTCATCGTCACATTCTTCCCTGGATGGATGCCCAGTGGATTATGCAAGGAGTTCCATTGGACTTGCCCAAGTCCGATCGTGTTCTGATGGCAGATGCCAGTGCTCTTGGATGGGGTGCGACATTGGATCCTCTAGGTCTTTCCCTTCTCGGTGTATGGGACCAGGATCAAGCAGCTCTTCACATCAGCCAGAAGGAGCTTCTTGCTCTTCTGCATTTCCAGCAGTGGATCCCCACCTTTCGAATCGTCAGGTCCTTCTGTTGTCCGACAATTCGACAGTGGATGCTTACATTCGGAACCAGGGTGGCCCGCACTCGGTTCCCATGTACGAATTGGCTCAGGAGCTTCTACTGCTAGCACAGGATGTCAACACCGGAGTGGTTGTTCATCACATTCCCGTTTGTCTGTACGTCCTAGCCAAATCGCTGTCCCAACGAGGAAGGGTCATTTCCACCGAGTGGATGCTTCACAAGGCACTGTTCCAGTCGCTTTGCGATCTCTTTGTGACCCGTTGGAACCATCAGGTGGACACTTTCATGGTCCGTGTCCAGATCCTCTGGCTTTTGCCGTGGAGCTCTGTCACTCGATTGGAACGGTCTAGTTGGCTACGCCTTCCGGCCTTTTCTGATTCTGCCTCAGGTTCTGGCCAAGATCAGAACCTGAAGTTGTTGAATCATTCTGATCGATCCCCTGCCCCGTCAACGGGTGTGGATCAATCAGCTCCGCTCTCTGTTGGCGGCGGTTCTGGCTCGTCTCATTCTATATCGTGACCTTCTTTGCGAAGATCACCCGAGGAGGTTTCACATCAACCCGACATCATTGTGCTTTCACGCATATCTTTTGTCAGGTCCTGTCTCCTCCGTAGAGGTTTTTCAAGATGAGCAGTGGAGTGCATTTCTTCAAGGCAGCTCTCCACTGGTTCAGCCTATACGGCTAAGTGGAAGGTTTTCTGTCTATGATGTGCTGATCACTCTGTTGATTATGCCAATGCTCCGATAACACAGCTTGCAGAGTTTCTGGTATATCTGTTTGATTCTCGGGGTCTCCAGCTTGTTACCATCAAAGGGTACAGGTCCATGCTTTCGGAGACCTTTTCATATGTGGGAAAGCTTCGTATCAGCACTAATCCATACCTCTACAAACTTATTCGGCACTTTTCTTTGAAAAGGCCTAGGATTTTGCATCTTTCTCCAAGATGGAATCTTTCTTGAGTGCTGCTTTGCTTGGGTGGGTTGGGGGGGGGGGGGGAGGGTGCCCATTCATATGCATTTTCTCACATCCAAGATGGCTTTTCTGATGGCTTTTGCCTCAGTGAGATGGGTTGGGGAGGGGGTGCCGTTCAAACCTTTATCCCAGGTGGATATACATTTTCTCACATACAAGACAGCTTTTCTGATGGCTTTTGCCTCAGCCAGACGGGATAGTGAGCTTCACGCCCTCTCGGTTGATCCAGCCTTTTTCAGGAGCTCTGCCAACAGTGTTACTTTTATGACTGATTTCTCCTTTCTGGCCAAGAATGAATCAGATACCAGGAACAACTCCACCTCCATCTTTATCAGGGCTCTTCCTTCGGCTGAGGGTAATCGCCCTTTGCTCTGTCCGGTTCGTGCACTTTGCATTTATCTCAACTGGACGCAGTTCATGAGGAAAGGCAGGAAACGATTCTTTCTGTCTCTTATTCCTGGTCAACAGAAGATCTCTTCTCAATCCATTTCTCGATGGATTTGCCTTGTGATTCTCGCAGCTTATGCTCATCTAGTGACTGATGATTGTATTACCAATCGTATTTCTGCCCACAAGGTGCGTCCCTTGTCTACCTCCTGGGCTTATGCTAACTCTGTCAAGTTGTTGGATGTTATGCAGGCAGCCTACTGAAGAAATACTTCTACTTTCTCCACCTTCTATCTGCATCAGTTGCAGGGGCAGTTTGAGGACCTTTTTTCTTTGGGCCCTCTTTCTTCTGCTCAGGATGTTGTCTACCCTAGCCATTAGGCTTCAAGGTCAGTTCCAGCCCTGTGCTGTTTTACTGTCCTTTCTGTCTGTGCATCACGCAGTGCCATACGCCTCATCTCTCATTGTCTTTTACTAATGTTTGTGATGCTATGGTTTGATAGGCCTTGAGAACTCTTCTGTCCACGGTTCCAGTGCAGTCGGGTTATGTGGGGGTAGGTTATGTGATTCCCTCCTCCTGTTGTCTATTCAGCGTGTAGTAAACAATTGTAGGGGGTGGGGTTGATAAGAAATCTAAATTTCATAGTAAATTTTCTTTCTTAATATACCTACCACAATTGTTTACATGGAGGCCCTCCCATCTTCTTATTCAGGTAAGAATCCTTCCTCCCTGCTGATCACATAACTCCAATCTTTGCAGATTCAAAAGAATGATTCATTAGTTACTGACTGCGCAATGGTACCAGAAGCCGTGGATCTGTACTAGGTGAAGAGTGTCCTGTACTGAGTGTGTGCCGGTAGCACTCGACCCAGTTTTGGCTTATTTTTTCTTGGTGCTTTTGCACTACTTTTCTTTCCCAAATCCCTTGGGAAAGATCAAAACAGAGAGAATATTTTTCGAGTTAGGGACTTCCACTGTAGTGCATGCCTGTAGTAAACAATCGTGGTAGGTATAATAAGAAAGGAAATTTACTATAAAGTTTAGATTTTTCTTGAACTAGAGTTGGGCTGTATTGGAATTTTGAGTTTGGTATCTGTTTTGGTATATTTAAGGGGGTAAACCTTGGTATCGGTTTGGTGTTCAGTATCTGATTTGACTGAGAATTACTGATATAACCAAAGAGGAATTCACATCAGGAAAAACAGAATAAGTTGTTGTCGCATCATTTTACCACAATGCTATAAATGATACTGCCAATGAGCTCAACATTGGTATTCTTTTACGACCACAAATCATATGTACTGTAATTTTATGTTCTAAATGCACCTTAATGTTTAAAGACCTATTTCAGTCTTTTGCGATCTCAGAGCATGAGCCCTGACCATGCCTTCTTTAGGAGGTCCTGCTCAGGCCAGAAAATAAGCCATCTGACATTTTCAAAATGAGGTCCCCAGAGGGTGAATTTGATGATGTTATCCCATACAGTGGGCCAATTTATCCTCTGGGTACCTCTTTCTGTTTAGTTTGAGACCATGATTCAGATTAAGGCTCACAGAGGGTAAATTTAGTGATGCTACCCTGCTATGCAAGGTAGCATCACTAAATTCACCCTCTGTGGACCTCATTTTGCAGATGAAAGTCTGCTTATTTTCTGGCTTGGTCCTGCTGACAATAGACAAAACACCTGGTCAGTGATTTCTAGTCAGGTCTTGGCTACCTCAACAGGCAGCCTAGACTTGCCTAGAAATCACTGCTAAGCAGTTGGACATGTAAAGATTATAGTCTGGTGGGAATTCAGCACAGTTGCCCAGTCCATTGAGGGTTAACAAAGATGAAAAAAAATCAGTCACTTCTTTAATGAACTGATCCTTTTAACTGTTATCAAGCTACAGCAGGGACTTATAAATAGCAAATGTTGCAAAGTATGAACATTCAGTTGGTTTTGGTATTCAATGATTGGTTCTGTTCGGTTTTTCGGTATCCCCATGATATCAGTATCGGTTTGGTTTTTCAGTATATTGCCCATCTGTGAGTAATTGATTTTTGTTATGACTCATCCTCTGGAGGGGTTAAATCAAACATCATTGTTTATGTAGTCTGGTGCCAAATTATCCAATTGCACTAAACAAATTCAGTTTAGCACTAAAATTTGTGTTTGGCTAAAATTTTCGAACTACAAACATTTCCTTCAGACAGACCATAAAATGAAGAAAAGCGGAAATTTCAACTGGAAACATAGGTGGAACCACTTGTAATTTTTTGTGCCCTACGAGTGACAGACTCTAGCTGAATACTCACATCAGTAAATTAAGAGGGATTTGCCAATAAGATTGACAGACTCGCGGTGGTATCAGAAGGATGTTGAGATAATTAACCCAAATAGGTAACTATACAATTAATATCTACGTACATAACTGATTTTATTATTTGTCATACAGTGCTAGTCAAAAAAAAGTTGTAGGATAACAATAAATAAATTATCAGTTTTTTGTAAAGATGAAAGTCAAGGAAAACCTTTCTCTTGGGTGTTCTCCATTTTATCTTCCCTAACTCGACATTTGAGCTTATCGCCTTGCCACATATTGATCCATTAAATACATGTCTTATTAAATTGGGAGCACATCTTAATTAACTGTTCACACATTTTGCTTTGTGTGCGCCTCAGTTTAAGCAATCAGTGACACTTAATGCCTTTATTACAGAATGTGTGATATTAGCTAATTTTATAACCTGCAATTTATTTTGATGACTATTTGTTGATGATTTAAACATTTGTCCTGCGATTGTTTCAGTCTTTGACAGGAGCCACAGATTCTGGGGGAACTGAGGGAGCTTCAACCCTCTCTCTGTTAAAGGCAACAGTGTCTAAAATACTTGATAATAGTAAAGCACCCTACGTACCCCTCCCCATTCAACTTTCCTCTGTGTAATCATAAACAATCTGTGTATTTCTTTTGTTTCATTACTCTGTTCCCTGAGTAATACCCTCCACCAGATCTGAAAAGTGAAACCAGAAATTGGACCGCATGACATTATAAATTATTGTGATGGGTTGACGGTAACATGGTCTGAGGTTTGCGGCTTGGAGTTTATGTTCAACTGAGACGCGAAGCGGCCAGGTTGAACAAACGCTCCGAGCCGCAAACCTCAGACCATGTTACCGTCAACTCATCACAATAATGTATATGTTCCAATAAAACACTACCCATAGCGTAAATCCTACATCATGAAACACAAGAGGCTTATTTACTAAACTTGTGATCATTAAAAGTTGCCTTGTTCAAGGCAACTTTTAATGATCACAGGTTTAGTAAATAAACCTCTCGTGTATCCACGACAGCACTGGATAAATAATCAATAAACCAGATAAATGCATTCCATCTTAGTTCAAATCGTAAATCGATTTGTAATTTAAACAACACTTCATTCGGAACACCGTCTGCTGCACACGTGAAACATCAAGAAAAATGAAGCAGCTTGTCACTCAATTTCAAAATGGACGACATTTCAAATATTTTGCATTGTGACATCAGACAGTAACATTTTCCACTTGAGCCATAAAAATAGAATATACTGAGCAAGCTCTTGACCAATCTTGACCAATCGGAGGAGGGGGATTTTAGTCTTATTGGAACATTGATGACTGTTGCCACAGTGCAAATAAGCATAAGCCTATAGAACTTTTTCCATTTATTGGTAGTTTAACAGATTGTTTATTTTTAGCGCAACTTTGGCGAAGCCAAATATGAGGTATTGCCATGGCCCTTCATCTGCCTGTCCGTCTGTCTGTCCATCGTGCTGTACGCACTGCTCGGGCTAGAGGCCGTATTTATGAACAGATCTTTATGAAACTTCTTGGGTACCTTTGTTATCATCGTGAGACAAGAACGGGTGTTTTTGGGTCCGGTCCAAAATTCAAGACGGCCGCTGGCAGCCATTTTGTACAAAATCCGATTTTTGCAAAGAACTTCCATATGAAAGCTCTGATTTGAATAATTTTTTGTATGAATGTTTAGTACCATGGGATACATCACATTTAATACATGTTTTTTTCTGGTGCATAAATTATGCAAATTGGACTAACTTTGATTTATTTAGTGTTACTTTCAGCACTGTGACTGCAAATGCCAATACGGCTCGGCTAGAGGCCGTATTTATGAACCAATCTTTAAGAAACTTCTTGGGTACCTTTGTTATCACTGTGGGACGAGAATGAGTGTTTTTGGGTGCGGTTCGAAATTCAAGATGGCTGCCAGCAGCCATTTTGTACCAAAATTAGTGCAATCAATTTTTTTGTACAGAACTTCTGTATGAAAGTTCTGATTTGAATAAATTTCTGTATGAATGTTTAGTAACATGGAATACTTCACATATAATACGGGTTTTTTTCTCGAGCAGAAATTATGCAAATTAGGTAATTATTCGGTGCTACTTATACACAGTAAATGCATGTGTCAATACTGCTTGGGCTAGAGGCTGTATTTATGAACCAATCTTCACAAAACTTCTTGAGTACATTTATTATCACCTTGGGATGATAACAAGTGTTTCTGGGTGCGGTCCAAAATTCAAGATGGCTGCCAGTGGCCATTTTGTACCGAAATTAGGTTCAATCAGTTTTTGTACACAACTAGCTCAGGCTAGAGGCCGTATTTATGAACCGACTTTACGAAACTTCTTGGGTACCTTTGTCATCACTGTGGGACGAGAACGAGTGTTTTGGGGTGCAGTCCAAAATTCAAGATGTCCGCCAGCAACCTTTTTGTACCAAAATTAGTGCAATCAGTTTTTTGTACAGAACTTCTGTATGAAAGTTCTGATTTGAATAAATTTTTGTAGGAATGTTTAGTAACATGGAATACATCCCATGTAATACAGGTTTTTGTCTCGTGCAGAAATTATGCAAATTAGATGTACTTTGGTTTGTTTAGTACTACTTATACACAGTAAGTGCACATGTCAATACAGCTCGGGCTTGAGTCAGTATTTATGAACTGATCTTCACGAAACTTCTTGGGGTACCTTTGTTATCACCTTGTGACAGGAACAAGTGTTTTGGGGTGCCTTTGTTCTCACTGTGCTATGAGAACAAATTTTTTTTGTTTCAGTCAGACCCACTCTGGGACTCAAAAGATTTCTTTTCTAGTTTAGCATCTAACTGTCACCCCACTTTTACAATACTTTACCTATATATTTGTTACAGGCTACGGTCAGCATTTATGTACAGACCGTTACAATACTTTACATGTGCCTTTGTTATCAGGTCATTACCTAGATGTTTGTCATTTCTGTGTCACACACTATACATGTACATGTCTTAAACAAGTTGAGCTACAGTGTCATTGACACTTTCATTTGTAGTGACAGTGAAATGAAATGGAATGTTCTCATGAAAATTTCACTTGGAGGTCTGTGTATGAAGGAATTCAGTTTTTGATGAGACCTTCAAGGAACATGCTCAAGCTAAATCAATGCATATTCTTCACATGTCGACAGGTTCATTCTGGAAATGTTTACTGAAGCGGATGTGACATTCAAGAGAGGGTTACAAATAAAATAGAGTGCACAACCATTAAAACACCTCCTGGGTGATGTTTCCAGTCTATCAGTAACTCCTGCCCTGTGAGAAAGATGCAGGCTGATTCTCAGTTATTTGGCCTTCATTCTCAACTCGAAGACGCAGTTACTGAAACATGGCCTAGTTTCTTATACATTCTCACAAGATTTGATAACATTTATTTTAGTAAACTACTCTAGATGTTTTATTTATGTCAGATTTAAAATGTGGTTTTTTTCTGTTTATGTCTTTAAATATTGCTGGATTCTTACTTTCCATTAAATGTATTGAACTAGATTTTTATGCGTACCCATACTATATATGGTACACATAATGCTGGCATCTGGGGTGGCCATCCGTCGTTCGTCCATCCTTTGTTCGTCCATCTGTCCATCCGGCATCTGTATCCATTTCTTTGGCATTCAATAACTTGAAAAATTTTGCTTGGATTGTCAAGTTACTTTATATTTGTGTTCAGGTTACTGATGTGCCGAGCTGTATAGTTTTTGGTGTAAACCTGATAATTTGATCCTGAGATATTAACTCTTTATCCTTCAAATTGAGAATTCTTCCAATCCCTTTGGCATGAGATAACTCAAAAAATATCAATCCAATTGTCATCTTACTTTATATTTGTGTTCAGGTTACTGATGTGCTGAGCTGTATAGTTTTTGTTGTAAATCTGTTATTTTGATCCTGAGATATTAACCCTTTATCCTTCAAATTGAGAACTCCTCCAATCCATTTCTTCGGCATGCGATAACTCAATAAATATTAATCTGATTATCAGGTTACTTTATATATGTATTCAGGTTACTAATGTGCTGTGCTGTATAGTTTTTTATGTAAATCTAATAATTTGATCCGGAGATATTAACCCTTTATCCATCAAATTAGGCACTCCTCCAATCCATGTATGGTGTACATAATGTCGGCATCCAGGGTGGCCCTCCGTCATACAGCTTTCTACTAATTGCACGTAAGGGTTACCCATCTGACGATTTCATTGGCCTATTTTTAGCTCACCTGACTGAAAGTCAGGGTGAGCTATTCTGATCACTTTTCGTCCGGCGTCCGGCATCCGTCGTGAAGGTGGTGTTTGGGCCTTTTTCTCCCAAACCACTGGCCGCATATTAATGAAATTTCATGTGATTAGGGGTTATATAAGGGCATTTTGATTTTTTGTCAAATTAGGTTTCGGCTCATATTGAGTAGAGGGATGGGGCAAAAATGCTCCAATTCTTAAAAAATCTTCTTCTCAAGAACCAGCAATAGCAGAGACTTGATATTTGGTATGCACCTTCCTTTTGAGGTGTAGACTCAAGTTTGTTCAAGAGAAGTTGGAGGGGCTATATTTGACGATGTTAAAGGAGGGGCAAAAATTTTGGCTCCACCCCAAATTTCTATTTTCCAAACCGCGAGGCCGATTTGAACCTAATTTTATGTGAGTGTTTATTGGGTCATAAGTACGTAATTTATGCAGAAATTTTTTTTCCCCATAGCCCCGTGGGAACCACAGGAGCTAAAAATAGAAAAAAATTAAAACGACCATATCTCCAAAACTACACGGCACTGAGAATTCTTATTTGTTGTGAAGCTTCCTTAGGACCAACAGAATGGAATGGTCCAAAAAAATTGCCATCGGTTTTATCATGGGGTAGTTTTTGGGGACTTTGAAAAAGTGCTGAGTCAGCATTTTTTAACACTGTGGGTAATGGAAAAAACATAAGACTACTTTTCTCCCAAAGCACTTTTCCAAAAGCTTTCAAATTTCACATATAACATCTTTGGAAGATTGTTTCACATGTTTATTGAAATCAATTGCCTGGGTCGATATTTGGGCTCTCTATGGGAGCCCAAATGTTTAAATTAGTGCAGTATGAGGAGTATTTTTTAAAAATCTTCTTCTTCAGATCTAGCAATAAGAATGTTTTGATATTTGGTATGCAGCATCCATAGGGGGGTGAGATTCAAGTTGTTGAAGCCAAGTCCCAAGGTTCATATTTAGGCTGAAAATTTGGGGTCCCATTGCAGACTTAGAAATTTTGGACCAAAATCCCCAAAAATTTTTTTTTGGTTTTTTAGGCGTTTTGGTAAATTTTAAGAGAAAAAAATTTTTTTTTTTTTGCCTTGAAAATTTGGGGTCCGGGTGGGACTTAGAAAATTTTGGACCAAAATCCTGAAAATTTTTTTTTTGTTTTTTATGCGTTTCTGTCAATTTTAAGACAAAAAAAAAAAAAATTTTTCCCCCTGATAATTTGGGGTCCTGGTGGGACTTGGAAAATTTTGGACCTTAATCCGAAAAATTTTTTTTTTTGTTTTTTCTGCGTTTTGGTCAATTTTAAGACAAAAAAAAAAAAAAAAAAAAAATTTCCCCTGAAAATTTGGGGTCCGGGTTGGACCAAAATCCGGAAATTTTTTTTTTTTTTGTTTTTTATGCGTTTCTGTCAATTTTAAGACAAAAAAAAAATTTTTTTTTTTTCCCTGAAAATTTGGGGTCCGGGTGGGACTTAGAAAATTTTGGACCAAAATCCTGAAAATTTTTTTTTTGTTTTTTATGCATTTCTCTAAATTTTAAGACAAAAAAATTTTTTTTTTTTTTCCCCCTGAAAATTTGGGTTCCGGGTGGGACTTGGACCAAAATCCTGAAAATTTTTTTTTTTGTTTTTTCTGCGTTTTGGTCAATTTTAAGACAAAAAAAAAAAAAAAAATTTCCCCTGAAAATTTGGGGTCCGGGTTGGACTTAGAAAATTTTGGACCAAAATCCGGAAATTTTTTTGGGGGGTTTTTTCTGCGTTTTGGTCAATTTTAAGAGAAAAAAAAAAAAATTTTTCCCCTGAAAATTTGGGGTCCGGGTGGGACTTAGAAAATTTTGGGCCAAAATCCGGAAATTTTTTTTTTTTGTTTTTTTATGCGTTTCTGTCAATTTTAAGACAAAAAAAAAAATTTTTTTTTTTTTCCCTGGAAATTTGGGGTCCGGTGGGACTTGGACCAAAATCCTGAAAATTTTTTTTTTTGTTTTTTCTGCGTTTTGGTCAATTTTAAGAGAAAAAAAAAAAAATTTTTCCCCTGAAAATTTGGGGTCCGGGTGGGACTTAGAAAATTTTGGATCAAAATCCGAAAAAAATTTTTTTTTTGTTTTTTATGCGTTTTGGTCAATTTTAAGAGAGAAAATTTTTTTTTTTTTTTCCCCTGAAAATTTGGGGTCCGGGTGGGACTTAGAAAATTTTGGACCAAAATCCGGAAATTTTTGTTTTTGTTTTTTATGCGTTTCTGTCAATTTTAAGACAAACAAAAAAAAAAAAAAAAAAAAAAAAAAAATTTACCCTGAAAATTTGGGGTCCGGGTTGGACTTAGAAAATTTTGGACCAAAAACCGAAAAAATTTTTTTTTTGTATTTTATGTGTTTTGGTCAATTTTAAGAGAAAAAAGATAATTTTTTTTTCCCCTGAAAATTTCGGGTCCGGGTGGGACTTAGAAAATTTTGGACCTAAATCCAATTGGTCAATTTTAAGACAAAAAAAAAATTTAAAAAAATTTTCCCCTTAATTGATTGAAATTGATTGAAATGATTGAAATGGGAGAGGCAGAAACAAAGGCATGCTTACAGGCAGTTGTGGGAGTCCGGTACATGACTTTTTGCGAAGAGAGAGTAAGGATGTCTCAAGAGCTAGTCTTGTGGCTGCATGTTTACCACTGCACGTTTAGTGCGAGACATTCGGTGGGTCCGACATAAAGTGTATGTGGGGAGGGTGGTACCCCCCCAATACTCTTAGAGTATGCGGTCACGGCTCTCTGCACACTGAGTATATGGGCAGAGAATTGTTATAGACTGTGGTCCATGTTTGGGACACTCATATGGGTGGACTTCCACCCCGTGGAGTTATGTAACATTTCACTGCTTATGAAAATGGATTGCGCTCCATCAGCTGTAGGCTGAGCATAGGTACGGGTTGCTTATTTAGCGCATGATACAGCGTGTTGTTTGTGATTTTTGAGTAACTGCTGCGTGTGAGAATACGTATTTCACTGATTGGGTGAAATTTGAATATACTACGTGTACACTGTTTTATTTGTGAGATCGTATCAGTATTTGGTATGCGTGATGGTCGATGGCACTGGTGGAGGACCGAAGGCAGATGGCTTAGCTACCCGTTTCCTCCATTCACCCCTAGACCTCGCTGTAAGGCTCATCTATAATTGCATGCTATTTTGTTGAATGCATGTGCTTTCCATGATACGACGCCGAGGCCGTCAGTGTTTCCAGTAAATTGATCTGGCCCTATTTTTAGCGTGCAAGGCCGTATCAGTGTCGGCGCGCAGTATTAAATATGGCCGTACCAAAAGGCTCATCAACATGTGTGTGCTGTATTGTTGGAGGTAATGTGCTTTCCAACTATTAGGCTGAGTACATTGCCTGAGCAATTAATTGTCGACATTTCAAAGGATATTGTCGATAGATTGAGAGCAAGTGCGCAGTGTATGCTATTATTTGTCAGTTCATGCCCTTTATTTGTGGTGAAAAATCATGTGGGTGGATTTCCACTCATTGGGATTATATAACCCTTTATTGCCATTAAGAACAGATTAAGTTATATCAGATGTCAGCACCCTTATTTAAGGGTTATTTATTTGACTATTGGCTGCTTTATTGAGGAGCTTGACTGCTTTGTCGACGAGCTTGATTGCGTAAGCGTAGCGTTTGGCTGTTTTATAGAAGAGCTTCGCTTATTCATAATTTGAATAGCTCACCTATCATATTTGGAAGAGTTTGATAGGTACCGGTATGAAGTCTATCATTCATACTATTTTATCGTTGTCAGAATGTTTAACAAGATAGGCTTGTGTATATACAGTTGTGTTTTGCAACTATATTTTGTATTTTCTCATTCAGTTGGTTCCGTAGAAGTCACTTGGAATCAACATGGAGATGTTGCCTTTCTCATAGTCAGTCGGATGGTTTTTGACCTAGCTCCCCTTGAGCATTTGGACTGAAGGAGTCCGAGGGAGGCATGTTTCTATGTTTGTCCATTACGGTGTGAGGTGGACTTTTGTATTTGTTTCAGCGAGTTAGAATGTAGAGCCCCATGTTGGGGGGAAGGAAATCTTGTAGTATTTGCCCGGCAGAGCCGCTGGTATGACTATAGTTTTGACCGTAAGGTCTTATCAAATAAACAAATACATAAGATTTTGTGTTTAGATTGTGTTTACATGGACCACTTGGAGTTATGTTATGGTCAGTTATTATAGCGTGTATGCGCTTGAGAAATATTTCGACTGTTCTGTTGTCTGTAGTGACAAACAGCTTGCTGAAGCTGTACTGAAGTGCGATTTTACACTACAGAGGGTGAGTGGTACTACAGAGCGTGGATTAGGCTCACTCAGTCATTATGTTTATAGAAGAGAATAGCCTTGTGCTTTTACTCTCTGCTAATCAATTCAGTCTCTAAGAAGACCGTGTACACGACTGGTATCAGTGTGTTAAGAATGGTGTATTATGTAGACTATGAGGCTACGCTACGTATATAACTGATATGATTAGATCAGCTTGTGAAATTGTCACGTGCAGTGGATCATTCAAACAGCTGTTATCAGCATGTAGAGAAGTTGATATAAGCCGTAGGTTCTGTTTACATTACGTGCAAGGCTGATGTAGGTATGGTTTTATCAGCTATTAGTACTCGGGTGGGTACCCCGGAATTATGTTGAGGTATTGTTTTCTAAAGTTCATCTCGCACAATGGTTGTGGAGGAATCGTTTCGCAATGTTGCTGCGGAGGAATCTCAACTCGCACATTAGTTGTGGAGGAATCGTCTCACGCCATACGTGGAAGCAACCTCGTGCTAAAAGCAGAGGATTTGTATCGGATGGGTACCCTGGAATTATGTTGAGGTATTGTTTTCTAAAGTTCATCTCGCACAGTGGTTGTGGAGGAATCATTTCGCACAGTAGTTGCGGAGGAATCTCATCTCGCACATTAGTTGTGGAGGAATCGTCTCGCGCAATACGTGGAAGTCACCTCGTGCTAAAAGCAGAGGATTTGTAATCATAGAAAACAGACTCGAGAAGTTGATTTTCTAAAATCAAAGTGGGTAGGATAAACTCACGCTGAAAAGAAAGATCCGTTATAAAATCATGAATGTAAGCACGTGCAGATATAAAACGAAGCGACACCTATCTATTAATAAGCCAATTATAATGAATTAGCGAGACATTTGATGATTCTGTGTAATCAGTCTATCAGTTAGCAGTGATGGCAAACGTGTTGTTTTAACAATCAAAATGGCGACAGAGAGATGTTTCTTCTTCTTTCTTCCTCTGTCAGTTAGTACCACGTGAATGAGTTCTGTACGCTGATTGGCTGGTTAAGGTTAGCTTGATTTCATAGCCATGTGACTGGTTATCGGTTCGATTGTGTTACGATTGGAGTAATGACATTTAGGAACCAGTTTACATGCCCTAATTTGGAAACTTGACGATGTGTAAACTCTTCCATATTAGAAGGAAATAAAACGTTTGAGTTGTAATTTGTAGCCCAGGTTTTTGGGTGTTTGTCCCATTTATGTGTTTCTCCACTTCCATATATATATAAAAAATGGAAAAAATAACGAGAGAGATTTTGTTTGTTTATTTGTTGGACTCTCTAGTTGCCAGTATTATTTCGTGCACGAGTTGAAATTGTTCCAAATTTCGGTCCATGTGTTGGACAGCTATATGGGTGGATTTCCACTGTATGGGGTTATCCTACAGTTCCATGCTATTCTATTTGTAGGGATAACTTTTATTCAGTGTGGTTACGCAATTGTTTAAGTATATAGAAAAATTGTTGTTTATTTTTCTAGTCTATGGTCGCCGATACTATTCTTGCTGCTTAAAATAGTATGTTAGTGAAATTGCTGTGTTAGTCACTACAGCTCTGACCAAATTATGTTGCATTAGGTATTAAGATCATCTGATATTTGTGTGTTTCCCGATAACTGCATACAGGTATGTCAGTCTACTAGGGCGGTGCCCTGAAACGTTAAGAATTACAGATACCAGTGGAGATCTGTTTTATGGTACTCTCTCATGGGAGAGCTCCCACCTACGAGTCGCGGCTCACAGTGCTCTGGTTGTTGTTTGCCTGGTCAAACCCCCGACGGCAGATTCAATGCAAGCATCAAATCCTCATCGGTAAACGTAAGTCCTCCAAAAAGGGGCCCAAAAGCCCAGAATCATGATTGAAACGGGGGAGGCAGAAACAAAGGCATGCTTACAGGCAGTTGTGGGAATCCGTTACATGACTTTTTGCGAAGAGAGAGTTAGGATGTCTCAAGAGCTAGTCTTGTGGCTGCATATTTACCACTGCACGTTTAGTGCGAGACATTCGGTGGGTCCGACATAGTGTGTATGTGGGGAGGGTGGTACCCCTCCAATACTCTTAGAGTATGTGGTCACGGCTCTCTGCACGCTGAGTATATGGGCAGAGAATTGTTATAGATTGTGGTCCATGCTTTGGGCACTCATATGGGTGGACTTCCACGCCGTGGAGTTATATAACTTTTCACTGCTTATGAAAATGGATTGCGCTCCATCAGCTGTAGGCTGAGCTTAGGTACGGGTTACTTATTTAGCGCATGATACAGCGTGTTGTTTGTGGTTTTTGAGTAACTGCTGCGTGTGAGAATACGTGTTTCACTAATTGGGTGCAATTCGAATATACTACGTGTACACTGTTTTATTTATGAGATTGTATCAGTATTTGGTATGCGTGAGGGTCGATGGCACTGGTGGAGGACCAAAGGTGGATGGCTTAGCTACCCATTTCCTCCATTCACCCCTAGACCTCGCTCTAAGGCTCATCTATAATTGCATGCTATATTGTTGAATGCATGTGCTTTCCATGATACGACACCGAGGCCGTCAGTGTTTCCAATAAAATGATCTGGCCCTATTTTTAGCGTGTAAGGGCGTATCAGTGTCGGCGCGCAGTATTAAATATGGCCGTACCAAAAGGCTCATCAGCATGTGCTGTATTGTTGGAGGTAATGTGCTTTCCAACTATTAGGCTGAGTACATTGCCTGAGTTATTAATTGTCGACATTTCAAAGGATATTGTCGATAGATTGAGAGCAAGTGTGCAGTGTATGCTATTGTCAGTTCGTGCCCCTTATTTGCACTTAATTTGTGCTGAAAAATCATGTGGGTGGATTTCCACTCATTGGGATTATATAACCCTTTATTGCCATTAAAAACAGATTAGACTGTATCAGATGTCAGCACCCTTATTTAAGAGTTATTTATTTGACTATTGGCTGTTTTATCGAGGAGCTTGGCTGCTTTGTCGACGAGCTTGATTGCGTAAGCGTAGCGTTTGGCTGTTTTATAGAAGAGCTTCGCTTATTCATAATTTGAACAGCTCACCTATCATATTTGGAAGAGTTTGATAGGTACCGGTATGAAGCCTATCATTCATAATATTTTATTGTTGTCAGAATGTTTAACAAGATAGGCTTGTGTATATACAGTTGTGTTTTGCTAACCGACCACTATATTTTGTATTTTCTCATTCAGTTGGTTCCGTAGAAGTCACTTGGAATCAACATGGAGATGTTGCCTTTCTCATAGTCAGTCGGATGGTTTTTGACCTAGCTCCCCTTGAGCATTTGGACTGAAGGAGTGCGAGGGAGGCATGTTTCTATGTTTGTCCATTACTGTGTGAGGTGGACTTTTGTATTTGTTTCAGCGAGTTAGAATGTAGAGCCCCATGTTGGGGGGAAGGAAATCTTGTAGTATTTGCCCGGCAGAGCCACTGGTATGACTATAGTTTCGACCGTAAGGTCTTATCAAATGAACAAATACATAAGATTTCGTGTTTAGATTGTGTTTACATGGACCACTTGGAGTTATGTTATGGTCAGTTATTATAGCATGTATGCGCTTGAGAAATAATTCGACTGTTCTGTTGTCTGTAGTGACAAGCAGCTTGTTGTAGCTGTACTGAAGTGCGATTTTACATTACAGAGGGTGAGTGGTACTACAGAGCGTGGATTAGGCTCACTCAGTCATTATGTTTATAGAAGAGAATAGCCTTGTGCTTTTACTCTCTGCTAATCAGTTCAGTTTCTAAGAAGACCGTGTACACGACTGGTATCAGTGTGTTAAGAATGGTGTATTATGTAGACTTTGAGGCTATGCTACGTATATAACTGATATGATTAGATCAGCTTGTGAAATTGTCACGTGCAGTGGATCATTCAAACAGCTGTTATCAGCATGTAGAGAAGTTGGTATAAGCTGTAGGTTCTGTTTACACTACATGCAAGGCTGACGTAGGTATGGTTTTATCAGCTATTAGTACTCGGTTGGGTACCCCGGAATTATGTTGAGGTATTGTTTTCTAAAGTTCATCTCGCACAATGGTTGTGGAGGAATCGTTTCGCACAGTAGTTGCAGAGGAATCTCAACTCGCACATTAGTTGTGGAGGAATCGTCTCACGCCATACGTGGAAGCAACCTCGTGCTAAAAGCAGAGGATTTGTATCAGATGGGTACCCTGAAATTTTGTCGAGGTATTGTTTTCTAAATTTCATCTCGCACAGTGGTTGTGGAGGAATCGTTTCGCACAGTAGTTGCGGAGGAATCTCATCTCGCACATTAGTTGTGGAGGAATCGTCTCACGCAATAAGTGGAAGTCATCTCGTGCTAAAAGCAGAGGATTTGTAATCATAGAAAATAGACTCGAGAAGTTGATTTTCTAAAATCAAAGTGGGTAGGATAAACTCACGCTGAAAAGAAAGATCCGTTATAAAATCATGAATGTAAGCACGTGCAGATATAAAACGAAGCGACACCTATCTATTAATAAGCCAATTATAATGAATTAGCGAGACATTTGATGATTCTGTGTAATTAGTCTATCAGTTAGCAGTGATGGCAAACGTGTTGTTTTAACAATCAAAATGGCAACAGAGAGATGTTTCTTCTTCTTTCTTCCTCTGTCAGTAAGTACCACGTGAATGAGTTCTGTACGCTGATTGGCTGGTTAAGGTTAGCTTGATTTCATAGCCATGTGACTGGTTATCGGTTCGATTGTGTTACGATTGGAGTAATGACATTTAGGAACCAGTTTACATGGCCTAATTTGGAAACTTGACGATGTGTAAACTCTTCCATATTAGAAGGAAATAAAACGTTTGAGTTGTAATTTGTAGCCCAGGTTTTTGGGTGTTTGTCCCATTTATGTGTTTCTCCACTTCCATATATATATAAAAAATGGAAAAAATAATGAGAGAGATTTTGTTTGTTTATTTGATGGACTCTCTAGTTGCCAGTATTATTTCGTGCACGAGTTGAAATTGTTCCAAATTTCAGTCCGTGTGTTGGACAGCTATATGGGTGGATTTCCACTGTATGGGGTTATCCTACAGTTCAATGCTATTTGTAGGGATAACTTTTATTCAGTGTGGTTTAAGTATATAGAAAAATTGTTGTTTATTTTTCTAGTCTATGGTCGCCGATACTATTCTTGCTGCTTAAAATAGTATATTTGTGAAATTGCTGTGTTAGTCACTACAGCTCTGACCAAATTATGTTGCATTAGGTATTAAGATCATCTGATATTCGTGTGTTTCCCGATAACTGCATACAGGTATGTCAGTCTACTAGGGCGGTGCCCTGAACCATTAAGAACTACAGATACCAGTGGAGATCTGTTTTATGGTACTCTCTCCCACCTGCGAGTCGCGGCTCACAGTGCACTGGTTGTTGTTTGCTTGGTCAAACCCCCAACGGCAGATTCAATGCAAGCATCAAATCCTCATCGGTAAACGTAAGTCCTCCAAAAAGGGGCCCAAAAGCCCAGAATCATGATTGAAACGGGGGAGGCAGAAACAAAGGCATGCTTACAGGCAGTTGTGGGAGTCCGTTACATGACTTTTTGCGAAGAGAGAGTTAGGATGTCTCAAGAGCTAGTCTTGTGGCTGCATGTTTACCACTGCACGTTTAGTGTGAGACATTCGGTGGGTCCGACATAGTGTGTATGTGGGGAGAGTGGTACCCCTCCAATACTCTTAGAGTAGGCGGTCACGGCTCTGCACGCTGAGTATATGGGCAGAGAATTGTTATAGATTGTGGTCCATGTTTTGGACACTCATATGGGTGGACTTCCACGCCGTGGAGTTATATAACTTTTCACTGCTTATGAAAATGGATTGCGCTCCATCAGCTGTAGGCTGAGCTTAGGTACGGGTTACTTATTTAGCGCATGATACAGCGTGTTGTTTGTGGTTTTTGAGTAACTGCTGCATGTGAGAATACGTGTTTCACTAATTGGGTGCAATTCGAATATACTACATGTACACTGTTTTATTTAAAAAAAAATTTTTTTTTGTTTTTTATGCGTTTTGGTCAATTTTAAGAGAAAAAAAAAAAAAATTTTTCCCCTGAAAATTTGGGGTCCGGGTGGGACTTAGAAAATTTTGGACCAAAATCCTAAAAAAATTTTTTTTTTGTTTTTTATGCATTTCTGTCAATTTTAAGACAAAAAAAAATTATTTTTTTTACACCGAAAATTTGGGGTCCGGGGGGATTTTGAACCAAAATCCAGAAATTAGTTTTATCGTTTTTTATGTGTTTTAAGAAGAAGAAAAAAATTAGGCTGAAAGTATTTTGTTTGGGAAAAAAATCTGTTTTTTATGCGTTTATCTCAATTTTGGGACGTAAAAGTGCAGGAACTGAAAATAGAAGGAACATCCTGTGTATAGTGTGGGCACAATCACTTCATCTAGTTGGTATATGCTTTTCTTAGGAGGGGCGTATGCAGCTTATTCAAGTCAAGTCCCTGGTTTGATATTTAGATTACCATGTCAGGTGAGTGCCCTCAGGCCCCCTGGGGCCTCTTGTTTATTTTTACTTTCAAATTTTTGGCCCAAAGCATTTTGTTTGGCACCAAAGTATTTGTATGGCATCTAAAAATTTTAATCAGGGGTCAGCCAAGTGGGCGACTGGGGTGAAGAAGTTGTCTTGTTATTCTTCAAGTTGCCTTGGCTAACATTGGGGGTTAAATTCAAGTCACCCTCCAAAACTTCCTAGGGAAACCTGGCAGTTTTATGCATTTTCTTGTTTTATTTCCACGAAAAACGCTTCTGCATTCAAAACAAAGCAAACAAGGCTGCTGTTAAAATCTGTCATACAGTTCTGAAAATAGCCTAAACTAGCCCAATTTTATATTTTTGAACAATATGCCCCTACTGATAGCAGCCAGCACAAAATGGCTCCTTTAAAAACAAAGTGCCAGAAAAAACAACGAATCACACAAGACATCCATCGTGTTTATTAGAATTTATTAGCTCGTCTGACTTTCAGTCAGGGGAGCTATAGTGATAACTCACCGTCCATCGTCCATGAACATTGTGTTTGCATCTTCTCCTCCAAAACGCTGAACCAATTTAATTGAAATTTGAGATAATAGTTTGTTATGACAACGCATTTTGATTTTGTTCAAATCAAGTTGCCTCGCCCCTCATTAGGGCCACATCCAAAAAGTATTCTTAAATCTTAAAAAATCTTCTTCTCTTGAACCAGCAGTAGCAGAGATTTGATATTTGGTGTGCAGCTTCCTTTTCAGGTGCAGGCTCAGATTTGTTCAAGAGAAGTTCGAGGAGCTATAATTGCCTTCATTATGGGAGGGGCAAGAATTTTTGCTCCACTCAAAATTTCTATATTTTTATACGACAACCGATGGCCCAGACTAGCTGGTGCAAACTCGATATTATCAAGGGCCAAACACAAATTTTGCCCCCCCCCCCCCCCCCCCCCCCCCCCCACAATCCACAAAATTTGCATACAAAACCAAAAATTAAAAGTCCTATCTTGCCCTCCATACTTTTACTCTCAGCGAACGCACAGTGGTCAGGGAGAGACCGGAATTGGTGCAAACATCATTCTTTGTTTGGTCCTAAAGTCAGCAACAATGAACTGACATCTATGCTTTTAAATCTTCTTTTTGGAGGATGCCAGACACAAATGAATGGTAAAATTGGTGGATCCAAGGTTGGAAAGGGATGATGGAAGTGAACAACGGTGGTTAAAAACGTTCAGGGCTGTAACTTTATAATAATTATTAAAATTATTTCATGTTTCCCAATTTTGGGACATACGCTTGACGTCATCATTCTTGCTAATGATTTATCCACTGTTAAGTATTCCTTCCCTATCCCTCCTTGAAGTCCTCCTGTTAAACTCCTAAGCTTTTTGACTGTTTTTTATCGAAATTTTTTATTAAATTTCTTGGGAATTTAACGTGTTTTACAGAATGTTTATTCTGTTTATCCCCCATGGTTACGTCCTCACCCTGGGGGGTTAGGTCATTTTGGTCTTGCATCTTCTATCCGATGTATTGTTATGTCTCCCCTTCCCAGAAGGGAGACATATTGTTTTAGTGCATATTCTTCTTCTTCTTCTTCTTCTTCTTCTTCTTCTTCTTCTTTTCTTCTTCTTCTTCTTCTTCTTCTTCTTCTTCTTCTTCTTCTCATACAAACTTTGTCCGGGCCATAACTTTTTTGTCTTTTGACCTACACCTTAGATACTTGGCATGTGGATGTATCACCATGAGCCGGTGTGCAGTGTACCATATTGACCTTCATGTGTTCATGACCTTTGACCTGAAGGTCAGATTTATGTGCTTTTTTAAGGGAAACATCACACAAACATTGTCCGGGCCATAACTTTTTTGTCTTTGACCTACACCTTAGATACTTGGCATGTGGATGTATCACCATGAACCGGTGTGCAGTGTACCATAGTGGCCTTCATGTGATCTTGACCTTCGAGATGAAGGTCAGATTTATGCGCTTCTTTAAGGGAAACTGTCTGGACCAGAACTTTTTTGTATTTCGAGGCAGGCTTTAGATATTTGACATGTGGATGTATCACCATGAGCCTGTGTGTAGCGTACCATTGTGACCTTCTTGAGACCTTGACCTTTGATCTGAAGGTCAGATTTGTGCTTTTTTCAAGGAAACTTTGTCCAAACCAAAACTTGTTTGTCTTTTGAGCCAGGCCTTAGATATATGGCACGTGGATGTATCACCATGAGCCTGTGTGTCGCATACCATTGTGACCTTCATGTGACCTTGACCTCAAGGTCAAATTTATGTACTTCAAATAGGGAGTAATTGTCCAGACCAGAATTTTTTTGTTTTTTGACATAAGACTTGGTTATTTGATATGTGGATGTGTCACCATGAGACCGCATGTCGTCTACCTCGATGACCTTCATGTGACCTTGACCTCTGATCTTAAGGTCAAATTTATGTACTTCAAATAGGGAACAATTATCCAGACCAGAACTTTTTTGTTTTTTTGACCTAGGACTTAGATATTTGACATGTGGATGTATCGCAATTACACCGCATGTCACCCCATGTAATCATGACCTTCATGTGACCTTGACCTCAAGGTCAAATTTATGTACTTTAAATAGGGAGTAATTGTTCAGACCAGATTTTTTTTTTTTTGGACACCTGGATGTGTCACCATGAAACCGCATGTCCGCTACCTTGATGAACTGCATGTGACCTTGACCTCTGACCTCAAGGTCAAATTTATGTACTTCAAATAGGGAATAATTGTCCAGATCAGAACTTTTTTTGTTTTTTGACCTAGGACTTAGATGATTGACATGTGGATGTATCACAATGAGACCACATGTCATCATGACCTTCATGTGACCTTGACCTCAAGGTCAAATTTATGTACTTTAAATAGGGAGTAATTGTCCAGACCAGATCATTTGTAGTGCATAAAATAGAAAGGAAGGGGAGACATATGTTTTAGTGTTCTAAAACATTTTCTAGTTTTTTCTTCATTTGAAGATCTTGCTTTACATCTGGTAGCTTTAAAATCTATTGCTGACTTTGGGCCTTTCTTCTGTGCCTGATGTCTTGTTTCCATTTTTTTCCTTTGATGTTGTTTACATTGGCAATGTCTTTAAAGTTTTGTAGTATTTAGATATTATATTACCGTAGGATTGTTGTAAGATACATTGATTATGATTTCGGTAGTGTGGCTCAAAAAATTTGGATTTTGTCCACGCTTAGTCTCTATCGGGATGCCCTTGGGCTCTTCATGTTCCCTTTGGGAACTTAGACTTTTTCAAAATTTTTTTTTAATTTAACTTTTCGATTTTGATTTTGATTGCAATTATTTATGTATCTTTATCATATATTTATTGTAGAGTTTGTAGGAGTACTATCTACTTATTTTTATTGAATCATGAAAGCTTACTGCTCTAAATGCAAGGCGAGGAAGTCTTCCTCATATTTACATGCTTGTTGCCTTGCCTGTAATCGATGTACTCCTGCAGATTCTTATCCTACATGTGTGAATTGGGATGACAGACATTGGAAACGGGTGCCACGGTACGTTGTTGGTGGTGAGATGCCTATGCCAGTGCTCCCACCGCAAGATAATTCAAATTTTTCAGTTTCTTTTTCAGAGGAACAAGAACATGGTGATGATATTGTGACACCCACCAAAGTGTGCTAACATCATCACGCTCTGATGAGCAAACAGAGCTGGCTGCAAAGGTGCTTATGAATATTAAGCAAGATATAAGGCCTCTAGTTAGTGTTCTTAATCCCTTGCAAGCAGCTAGCTCGACCGGTGAAGTGGTTACTCCATCCGCTGGAGCCGTGACACTGGGTATGTCCATTGCGGTCAAAGGAAGTGTAGATTTGGGAGGAGCGAGCACCTTAACAAAAGCTTTCCCAGCTACGACAGAAATAGGGAGGAAGTCAGCAAGTTTCTTGTTGGGAGGCTTGGCGAGGTCTGACAACGTCACGAGCGGAAGAGGCCCCTCTCTAACCCAACAACTTCTGGGGCCAGAGGTTGTTATGAGAAACTTGCACAAGCCGGAACCAAGTTTTCTTTTTGGGAGGCTTGGCGAGATCTGATAAGACCGCAAGCGGGAGAGGTCCCTCTCTAACCCAATAACATTTGGGGCCAAATGTTGTTTTGAGAAACTTGCATGAGTCAGAGCATACGTCCACCTGCCGCTCAGGATGCTCTGTCTAGACTGCAGCCGGGGTCGGCTTCAGTCACAGCTTCCTCTGTTATGTTATAAAAGCACACACGACTGCATGCTAGCTTCCCGACTTTGGATATCCAGCCAGTTGCACGAAGACGGAGCTAGTCTTCGTGAAGTCGGACCATCCAGTAGCTAGCAAACCGAGGCTTTGTTCATTGGGACGTTCGGAGAAGAGATCTATCTCTGAATCTTAGTCCCAGGAGCAGTAAGCGGCAAAAAAACCCAGAAAACCGCTACTCCTCAAGCCTTGGTAACGGACTTGCTGTCACAGATTGCGCGGCTGATTGAAGCATCCCAGCAAGTGCAAGAGCAGCCTCCCACAGACCACAGTGGTGAGCTGTCGGGCAGTGCTGGGTCGGTCCATTCATCTGTATACACAGATGCAAATGACCGAATGTCACAGCTGAATCAGTCGGATGGTGAAAGGGACAAGGAAGAGGATTACCCTTCCCATTCGGAACAGCACATGGTAGCGATGAATTTTATTTATTAATACTATACTGACTTTGTTCCACCTGATGAGCAAGCTGCAACTACTATAGAGAAACTGCTGTCATCTCTGAAGCAGATTCCGTGTGGAGGAAAAAGGATGTTCTTTCCTTCCCAAAACAGTCTCGACAGGTATCGGCCAAGTTATCGATGTCATATTCACCTCTCTAGTGCTAAGAGGAAGACAGATTCTTATCGACATTTTCAATAAATATACTATTCCTTGAACTATGTTCATTCAAAACGGTTGGAGAAGATGTTCAGAGAGCTCCTCTTCATTTAGATGAGCAGGCCAGGATGAAAATATGTCCCTACCTGCATCATTCAATATACGCTCGGAAGTAATGGAATGTGCTATTTCATCCAATAGAGCAAATCTGGATGTGATTTCCTATGCAGATTACCTTACCAGAGCTATGGCGCAACGTCTTAATGGGAAGGAATTTGAGAACATTTGTTCCTTGCTTAAAGTTCTTTCCAGGGCAGTCATGTATGCCACGTACAACTCCGCCCTGTCAGTGGCAAATTGGGAGTTGATCAGACGTGATGCTGCCCTTGCGTTGTCATCACTTATAGATGACAAGGTGAAAAGCTCTCTCTGAGTCGCTCCGGGTATACTCTATTTGACGATGATCTTTCATTAGTCTTTGAACAGGCTACAAGAAAGCTTCCAATACACTGCTACTGAAGTCTGCACCTCAACACGCTTTAGGAGACTTAATCAGCTAAGGGAACTTCTCGCGAGGGTACAGTAAACCCTCTTATACTTACTCCGGTGGTCGTCAGTATGGCTACTCGAAAAAGGGACACAGGTCTGATCCAGACTATAGGTCAGATGCCCCCAAGATGACGGGATGAGGTTCTTCGTGGGGAGGACGTAGTTTCTCCTTCCGTAAGCCTCGTTAGTCGTGTAGGTGATGGACAAGACCTCTATTGCTTACCAGTTGATGGAAGGTCATCATCTTCACAAGAAACTGAATTTATGTCAGTGGGTAAAGTCTCGGAAGGCCTACGGCTATGATTCCGAACATAACCCCCACTTAACAAGATGTCCACATTGGACAAATCTTTTGGCAGATCCTTTTAAAAGGGAGTAGCTCCTTGTGGAGGTACAGGCTCTCTTATTGAAAGAAGCAATAGAGATCATCAAGAATAGACTTCTGTTGCTTTCCATTTAGCAGAAGGTTATCAACCTCGCAAAAAAGTGGATGAAAATTGATCAGTGGATAAGTATGTAGTCTCGGCAGGCCTGCGGCTATCAGTTCGAGCAAAGCTACACTTACTACAAGTATGTGTTGGTCAAATCTTCTGGCGAAATATTCCAAGAGAGTCTCCTTGCAGAGGTATAGGCGGTCCTATTGAAGAAAAGCAATAGAGGTCGTCGAAATATTCTCCAGGTTATTTCAAATCACTTGTTTTTCGTCCTGAAGTTGGACGAATAGTGCATAGATAGGCTGAGACACCTGTCTTGTTTGGAATAGAGTTGTTAGAGGGAATAAATACGTCTTTTCCCTCTCGGTGTTCTATTCCTTGGTGTCAAGACATTTAATTTTATTGTGGATGGATGTCATAGTCATCTTATGTACTGTTACAGCGGTCTTTTCTTTCGGCTAGTGTTGTAAGTCTCCATTTAGTGAGCTTTCAAGACTGCAAGTGACACAGATATGTCTTCAGGTAGACGAAGACACATACCTGCATAGCTACCTTGAGATTACTGTCTCTGGGAATTACCAGTGTTAGAATAGCGGCTTGTCCTTCCCAACCTTGTGCGACGATGGTTGTAAGTCTCCATTTAGTGAGTTTTCAAGTCACTAGTTACACCAAGATATCTATCTTCATGGAGAGGAAGACTTCTAGCTACGTTAGCCAGGCTCTGACCGCTGTCTTTTGGGAATAAAACCGATAAGGTACAGTGCTTTTCGGTTTGTTTTCATAAGTGTCATAGACTTGAGTCTTATTGTTTACACCATAGTAGCCTAGCTAGAATCATAAGCGAGATTGTTTCAGGAATTATGCAGTGACATAACTGAATTTATTTTCGCTTAGGACTGCTGTCTCTTTCGGAATTTAGGGCTGTTAAATAGCAGTTCTTCATTCCCTGCCTTACACGATGATAGTTGTAAGTCTCTCTTCAGTGAGCCTTCAAGGTCGCGGCTTACACCGATATATCTGTCTTCACGGAGATGAGTACTTATAAGCTACGGCTAACATTGTAAGTCTCCTTAGTGAGCTTCTAAGGCCACAGTTATCAGCCTTTTATTGTCTTCACGTATTGGAAGACCTTTAGCTGCTTCAGCTAGGCTGAGTTCATTATCCTATCTGGCATGATACCGTATGTTAGAGGAGGTTATTTTCTTCCCACCGGTATGGTTTGGTGTTAGTTATATGAGGCCATAAGCTCTATTAAAGATGCCATATTTACCTAGTGTGATTATGTCGATATGGTGTATTTGTTCATCGCATCCCTCTCCATCCTTAGTGGCATTATGGAGTAGGTCAGACGTGTGGGAGCCCTGCAGTTCCTATTCTATTTGATGACTATCACAAGAGCGATTCAAGTAATGCGGATGAGGGGGGTTTGATATGATTTTTTCGTCCCCCCACCCACCCCCCCGCCAATGTGTTAAGAGGCGATTACAGGACAGAACATATTTTTCCTCCTGTAAGCCTTGTATGCATTTAGTATATACATGCCTTTCATGGCTTCTCGATTGGCGGGTGGGTCGTGTTCTAACGGCAACCTCATGGGCACATCCACTTTTTAGTTGGTTTGTTTCCTGTGGTTGTTAGTTTATTAGTCATATACAAGCATATGATTCTTTATCAATAAAATTGCTAGCCTATGTGTACCTGTATGGTTGACATGTCGGTTATCTGGCGACATTCTCCAATGTGGCAATTAGTCCACTCTGAAAAGTTTCGCTCAGAGCAGTCTGGCCTTTCTTACGACGTATGAGTTTATTACTCAGTTAACTGAATATTAACATCATATTATTCATTCAGTTTCCTAGTTACACTTGTATCACTCGGTCATACTGTGGTTACAGGCTGTATTCAGATGAGTACATGCAGGATTTCATTGCTCGCATGCATAATATGTGTATTTATTAGACAGACACATTGTTGACAGACTATATAAATTCTTGCTCTGCTCTTTTGAGCTCATGAGAATTTCGGGGCTATTTGGATCAGTTATGGAGCTGCCAGTAGGCTGTCAATGCATATGTTCTCATTTTTTGTCATCATATTCGGAGTAATATATTCTCTGAACACTCATTAGTTGTTACAGACCTTGGAAACTATGAATCATTTCGGGGACAGTCCGTGATGAGTCTGTTAATCATAGCTCGTTCCATGTTCTAATCCAGGTTTCTATGAAGATACAGTACACATTCTCGTATATTCGAACGGTTCATTGGAGTGTTATTATTGGAATCAATTGTACACATGAACGGGGTTGCCAGTAGGTTGCCTTAGAAGCATGTTTGCTCTTCAGATGCTTTTTAATTGGTCAAGTGTATGGTCGTACACTTTGTATCACCAGTTTTCATCCTATCTACGTATTCCGACTCCAGTATATGTTAGAAGCATACTCTGTTAATTATCGGGATCACCACAATAGCCTTAGCTTCTAAAGTGGCGTTAAGCAACAATAATTAATAATAATTAATAACAGGGTGCTTATTGGGCAAATATATTTGGATTATTTTGTTTCCTGAGCTCTCCCCCTCTTTGTTTTGAAGAATATTCCTTCAAAAATAGGTGGGGGGGATTTTTCTTGTAAAATCTCTGGCTTGATAAGTGTGTAACTATGGGAAGACATATGGCGTTTAGGTGGTTATTTGTTGGTAGAAATGGGAGTTAGGTGACTACTGCAATTTATGTGACTAGTCACATAGTTAAATGTCATTATTCTAGGGTGGGGTTTAGAGTTGGGGTGGGGTGGGGTTAGGGTCAGTAAAGGGTAGGGTTAGGGTTTGCTACCACCCCAATAATTTTTCTCCCAAAAAGTTTCAATACAGTGGACATTCATTTTAGTTAAAATAGACTAGGAATATATTGAATTTTCATTAGCATGGGGTTTAGAATTGGAGATGGGAGGGGTAGGGTTAGGGTCAGTAAAGGGTAGGGTTAGGGTTTGCTACCACCCCAAAAAATTTTCCCCTACAACACCTGTTTTAATATAATGGACATGCATTTTATTGTAGTCCCATAAAAATAGCCACATAACTACCAATTGTTAGAACGTCTTGAGTGAAGCTGTTTTTGTCTGTAGATTATATCCGATCCTAGATACAGCTTGTTTATTAATAAAATATGGCATATGTTTGTGGGGGTTAGTCTCTCACTCTCAAATACTCCATCCTAATTTTTGGGGCTTAGTCTGGACTAGCCTTAAAATTGGGGACTCATTACACCCAATTAGCATAATCATTCATGCTAAGAATATGGATTTACTTGGATATGGCTCCTTATTTATGATATGTCTTTTCTTTTATTGTATAGAGAGACATACATGTAATTCCTTTTAAATTTATTTTCCTTTCACCTCGGAATGCAGGTTCATGAGTTATATTTGGTCTGCTAAATCTTAAGTCCTAGGCCCTCTGCCTTTTTACGATTCAGCTAGTCTGGGCCATTTGTTTGTTGTATAAAAATATAAATTTTAAGTAATTTGTATGTTTTTTATACTTACCAATGGCCCAGATGGGTATGGCTCACCTTCGAGTGGATACTCATACCTCCCCACTGAGTTATTATAAGTACGCCCATCTACAAAGAATGATGTTTGCGCCAATCCTGGTCTCTTCCTGATCACTGCGCATGTGCAGAGAGTAAAAGAGCAGAGAGTAAAAGTATGGAGGGCCAGATAGGACTTTTAATTTTTGGTTTTGTATGCAAATTTTGGGGATTGGGGGGGGGGGGGGTTCAAAATTTGTGTTTAGCCCTTGATAATATCGAGTTTGCACCAGCTAGTCTGGGCCATTGGTAAGTATAAAAAATATACAAATTACTTAAAATTTATGATTTTACTGAGAGGTTGATTTGAACCAACTTTTATATGAGGGCTTATTGGTCATAAGTACTTAATTTAAGCCCACAAAAATTTTCCTGTCGCCCAATGGGAACTGCAGGAGCTAAAAATAGAAAACAATTTAAAACACCCATATCTCCAAAACTACATGCCACTGAGAATTCTTATTTGGTGTGAAGCTTCCTTAGGACCAACAGATTGGAATGGTAAAAAAAAATTGCTATTGGTTTTATCATAGGGTACTTTTTCGGGACTTCGAAAAAAATGCTGAGTCAGCATTTTTTAACACTGTGAGTAATTGGAAAAACATTTAAGACTACTCTTCTCACAAACCATTGATCCAAAAGCTTTCAAATTTCACATATAACATCTTTGGAAGATTGTTTCACAGGTTTATTGAAATCAAATCCCTGAGTCCATATTTGTTTAAATTAGTGCAGTATGAGGACTATTCTTTAACAATCTTCTTCAGAATCTTTTGCTCTTTGGTATGCAGCATGCTTAGGGAGGTGAGATTAAAGTTTGTTCAAGCCCAGTCCCTGGGTAGATATTTGGGCTCACTGTGGGAGCCTGAATAATAACTTAGTTCAAAATGAGGAATTTTCTTTAAAAATCTTCTTCTTCTGATACAACAGTCAGAATGTTTTGATATTTTGTTTGCGTCATCCTTAAGGGGGAGAGATTCAAGTTTGTTCAAGCCAAGTTCCTGGGTTCATATTGGGGCTCCCTGTGGGAGCCCAAATTATAACATAGTTCAATATGAGGAATATTCTTAAAAAATCTTCTTCTTCACAACCACCAGTCCGAATCTTTTGATATTTGGTACACAGCATTCTTACGGAGATGAGATTCAAGGTTGTTCAAGCCAAATCCCTGGGTTCATATTTGGGCTCCCTGTGGATTAGTACTAAGTTCAATTATGAGGAATATTCTTTAAAAATCCTTTATTTTTGATCCACTGGTCAGAATCTTTGGATATTTGGTTTAAACTTTTCTTAGAAGGGGCAGATGCAACTTGTTCAAGTCAGTTCCCTGGGTTGATATTTAGGCTACCATGTCAGGTGTGCGCCCTCAGGCCCCCTGGGGCCTCTTGTTAAAATTAACCAGCATTTCGAAACCCCCAAAAATGTGTAGGAGACAGTTCATCCATAAAACTTCAAAAATTGCTTACGGTTACACTCCTTTTCATTGAAAAATTGGTTGCATTGAAATTCACCCTGCAATTTGCATTGTAAGTTTTTCTTTGAAAACTTGTGTTGGAAGGGGGTTAAATGTAATAAGGCTGTGATGGAAATCATACATATTAGGATGGATAAGAATGGCAGGCCTTCATAGCACCAATTGCACATGTCAATGTAAAATGGTCGGCAGAATTTGTCATTTTTCTGAACAGTGTATTGGTATTATTGCCCAGCGCAAAAGGGAAGGGAGACAACTGAAATATTTTGTCATTGACCTTAGAAATAAATTAACTCAAATTGTTAATAATGCTTAATTTACGAAGAATATCGAAAACTTTGTTATCTATGCTTTTCAATTCAATTAAGGCATTCAGAAACCATGAATGACCCACCTTCTTATGTGAATTTGAAATTTATTTTAAATACTTTGAATATTTTTTTTTAAAAAGAATGTACCTTCTGCTATAGAGAAGAACAGAAGGATTGCGCATGCGTCGCTGTAAGACGTATTTTGAAAAAGCTCCTGAACACTTCATGAAAGTTATACAATTTCCAACAATCAACAACATTGTTTTCATTCCTGTGATCATTATATACAACCATCAACAACGTACGATACAAGATCCACCAGAAACCATAATTATACACCCACAAAACCCACTCAGTTCCATCTCAATGCAAAACCGCCATCCCATTGAGAAGCACAATGGACGCCATTTGCATCTCATGTTTACGTTGACAACAGAGAATCCATCGACGACCTTAATCACCAATCACGGTACAGTGAACTAGGTGAGGCACCCTCATCAGTTCCACCTAAAGCATCCACTACCACAGAGTAATAGTTGCAGAACTAAACATTAATTAATCATTACACACACTGAGTTCAGAAGTCGAACCAAATTTGAAATAAATACACAAACAAACCACACAGACTCCTCTCTTCATTCCATCCCCTCATCACTCATGAATCAGAATTCATTTCATAAATTTCTAGAAAACCCCGAACAACTAAACCCACCGGAGGAAGAAAAATACAGAACAGCCATACTCCTATCAAACAGTAAAGGCATTACAATTAGAAATTACTGTCAGTACCCAAGATTCCCACTAGAACTGTGGTGCATCCCTGGTGCCACAACAAAAGCCCTAGTGAACTTATTGCTGGAACGAATTGACAAGGCGATTAAAAGACACAAGTCAATTCTGATATACTCCTGGGCAGGTACATGCGACATAATGGTCAAAGCAAAGACACAATTAGTTATACGCTCTAGGAACACCAATCAAACAGTAAACTCAATACTGAGTGAATATAACAGAGCTATAGAGATAGTCAAAAACACACAGGGAGCAGACATAAAATTTATCGAACTCCCAACCATCTCCACACACACCTGGAACACAAGAAAAAACACATTACAAACACAAAATCCCTCACTGACTGAGTCGCTCAAATTAGATGATAAACTCATAACACAGCAGGTCGAAACACTAAATAAAGAAATTTCAAATATTAACACAAGATTAGGACACAATACACTCAAATTCAGCCAGTTTATGGTAAGACAGAGAAAGGCAGCCGGAAAGAAAGGACGTTACTCATTGAAATTGCACCTCCTCAGGGACGGAGTACATCCAGGTGAAGCACTCAGCCAGTGCTGGTGCAAATACCTCCGAAGCAACATCCTCAAAGAGTGCTATAAAGAAGAGCACACAATCAATACCACAGAGGACACAGACATCCTAGAAATCACAGTGTCTGCAGAAGACCTAAATTCACTCATTTAGACCACCAACAATACAGGTATCATACAACCTATCTCATCTTGCACACTAATCCTCAACATCCAGCCTCAAACTACTAATACGGACTAGGTGGAGCACCTTTGTCAGTCGCCACCAATTGCCACCAATTGCACGTAAACGAGACTAGGTGGAGCACCTCCATCAGTCAGAGGGACCTCAGCGACTAGGTGGGGCACCCCCATCAGTCACAACATATAGCCCAATTCCAAATTTCCATAAAAAGAGACTAGGTTGAGCACCACCGCCAGTCACAGTAACCCTAGCGACTAGAGTGTTAAGACTAGGTGGAGCACCTTCACCAGTCCTTGCCATTCCAAAAAGAAAAAAAAAAAAAAATGCATGTCTTAAAATTCACAATCCTTCTCCTGGCAATCTGGCCCGCCAGAAGCACAAGACACAGCCACAAAGAAATAAAAACAACTGGTAAATTCTATCAGAACCTCAACTCAGAACAACCCTCTGGTGTCATTGTGCATATCCCAAAGACACCCACGAGGTTTGCCAACAGTACAGAAGAGAACCAGTGCTAAGAAAGCTGAGCAGTTAGCTGTACTACTAGTGACACTTCTTCTCATCGCAGGAGACATTGAAACCAATCCTGGTCCCAGAAATGCCTCGATCTTTCCGTGTGGATACTGCGAGAGGCCAGTCAATTGGTCGCAAAAAGCCATCTGCTGTGACGACTGTGATGTGTGGTACCACAACTCGTGCTTGGAATACTGTTCATCCCATCTTCGTAGCTTAGAAAAGAGTGACATATCTTGGATATGTGCCAAATGCGGCATGCCAAATCAAGCATCGTTCATGTTTCACAGCTATGAAATCTTATCAGAAAATAGATTCAGCATTCTCAGCTCTCCTATAAACGCGGATACTTCAATAGCCTCGATTGATTCGAACTTCAACCCAGTAACATCCAGCTCACCTCGACCACCACCAGTAGACCGCAATACTCAAAATGAAAAGATCTCAATAACCTCATCACTCGACTCAAACATAGAGAAACACCTAACACACACAGCTGCTGAACCAGGACACAACTGGAGAACTATGATTGTTAACTGTGAAGGTATAAAGAGCAAAAAAGCCCAGTTTGCAGCTGCTGTAGACTACACCAAACCAGATGCCATACTGGGATGTGAATCTAAACTTGATAGCACCATCCACACTGCAGAGAAATTCCCACAAGAATATAAGGTCTACCGAAAAGATAGAACACTCAATGGAGGAGGGGTATTTATAGCAATAAAATCTTGTTATATCAGTGAAGAGCTTGTTGAAGCCGATGCAGAGGCTGAAATAATCTGGGTAAAAGTAAACCTCCAAGGAACTAAATCACTTGTGCTAGGAAGCTTCTACAGACCCCCGGATGAAAATGTGGAAAAACTTGAGAGCCTGAACCAATCAATCAGTAAACTTCCAGGCAGATGCCTAGACAAGACGATCTACCTGGGCGGCGATTTCAACGCCGGAGATATCGACTGGAATACGAACTCAGTGAAGCCAGGAGCCCGCAAAGTTGGAGTATGTCGAAAAATACTAGAGATCCAAAACCAGTACTCGCTTACACAAATGCAACTAGAACCGACAAGAGAAAATAACAACCTAGATCTCTTCTTTACAAATAATCCCACGCTAGTCAAAAAGATACAGACTGCACCATGGGTCGGAGACCACCACATGGTAATTACTGATTGTGACTTGAAGCCATCCAAAGTCAAGACCAAACCATGCCAAGTGCCACAATACAAAAACGTGGACTGGTCAGTAATTAAAGAAGAAGTTACCAAATTACAGGCCACGATTCTTGACCCTCGAAAACTTCACCAAAGACTGGTAAATGAAAACTGGACAATCTTCAAAGAAGGCATACTGGACATAACATGTAAATGTATCCCACACAAGACTTCCAGGGGATCATCCAACCTCCCGTGGGTGAACAGTATAGTCAGGAAAACAATCAGGAAAAAACATCGCCTTTTCTACAAAATGAAAAAGAACAGCTGTGACGAGACGAAGGGCAAGTATATACATCAGAAAAAACTTGTCCGGAAAATGATATTGAAAATTCCTCCAATCCCTTTGCCTTTCGATAACTTGAAGAATATTACTTGGATTGTCAAGTTACTTTATATTTGTGTTCAGGTTACTGATGTGCCGAGCTGTATAGTTTTTGGTGTAAATCGGATAATTTGATCCTGAGATATTAACCCTTTATCCTTCAAATTGAAAAATTCCTCCAATCCCTTTGGCATTCGATAACTTGAAAAATATTGCTTGGATTGTCAAGTTACTTTATATTTGTGTTCAGGTTACTGATGTGCCGAGCTGTATAGTTTTTGGTGTAAATCTGATAATTTAATCCTGAAATATTAACCCTTTATCCTTCAAATTGAAAATTCCTCCAATCCCTTTGGCATTTGATAACTTGAAAAATATTGCTTGGATTGTCAAGTTACTTTATAATTGTGTCCAGGTTACTGATGTGCTGAGCTGTATAGTTTTTGGTGTTAATCTGATAATTTGATCCTGAGATATTAACCCTTTATCCTTCAAATTGAAAATTCCTCCAATCCCTTTGGCATGAGATAACTCAAAAAATATCAATCCGATTGTCATGTTACTTTATATATTTATTCAGGTTACTGATGTGCTGTGCTGTATAGTTTTTTATGTAAATCTGCATAATTTGATCCGGAGATATTAACCCTTTATCCATCAAATTAGACACTCCTACAATCCATTTCTATATGTACCCATACCTTGTATGGTGTACATAATGTCAGCATCTGTGGTGGCCCTCCGTCATACAGCTTTCTACTAGTTGTGCGTATGGGTACACATCTGACGATTTCATCGGCCTATTTTTTTCCAGTTCAGTTTCAAGATGGCCAACTGGTGGCCATATTGGATTTTTTTTTTATGTAAAGTTGTGGAGCGAACTACTTCCACAGTTTTAGCTGTATTTTCAAGAAACTTCACAAAAATGATCAACATGATGAGGGGAAGTGCATGACATAATTTTTTTCCTGCTCGGTTTCAAAATGTTCGACTGGTGGCCATATTGTATTTTTTTATGTAAACTTGTGGAGCGAACTGCTTCTACAGTTTTAACCACATTTTCATGAAACTTCACAAAAATGATCAGCATGATGAGAGGAAGTGCGTGACATACGATTGGTGGCCATATCAGATTTTTTTTTTCCTTTGAAAAATTGAATGCCCCATTTCAGTCACCTACACTAGGCAGTATGCCGAGGTGTGGGTATACCGTTGGGTATACCGGGGGACAGACCATCTCTAGTTGGCTAATAATTTAGCACCACAAATATTTAGGCCAGCACAAACACTGTCAAATAATAAGCTGGTTAAAAAAAACCACCTAATCTCTTTTATAATGGGGCCCTTCAACAGTGGCATTGCAGTAACTGGTTCTTGTCAGGTCTTCGAAGTTAAGTAACATCGAGCCCGGTTAGTTCTTGGATGGGTGACCATCTGAGTGATCGATTCGGACTCCTGCATTGTGTCCTTGGGCAAGGCACTTCACCCCGATTGTAGACATGGGGGCACGATGATGCCGAGTACTAAGGCGTACTGCACGTCGATGGTGCACATGTCTTCAACCAATCTAACCCTGCCTGTGCTGCAGTGCGGAGTCACGATGTTGGGGAGCTGGCAGCTGCTCATCATTGCTCGGTGGTTCTCTCCGGGCACTCCGGCTTCCTCCGCCTGTAAAACTGTCACTGACACGGTATGACCTTGACTGTTAATATGTCGCTAAACCCTAATAAATAAATAAATAAATAAATAAATATTCAAAATTCCTCCCCAAAATACTTCTCCAACAGCTTCAATATTCAATCTATAACAACTTTTTAAGAAAGGCTTACAGGTTTACTCAAATCAAGCTAGTGGTGTCATATTTATGGTGGCCTCAGAAATAAATACTATTGGAAATGAAGGAATTTTTAAACTTCTCCCAACCACTGCACAATCCAGGGCTTTGTGGGAACCCTGCAAATTTCAAGGCCTGCTCCACTATCATTCATAAGAGGAACTTAAATAATATTTGCTGACTTTATCTTCAACATGTGCTGTCCACCATATGCACATCACTCGTAGCTCCAACACAATCATCTTACCAGTAAAAAGTTGTTCCCCTTGGTAGCTTATTATACCCCCACTTTTTTAAAAAAAAAAGAATGGACGGATGCGCCTGTCCATGCATCCGTCCATACGTCTGTCCGTCTGCACTCAGATTCTGCTCACGTTATAACTTCAAGATATACAGATGTTCACTATTACACGATCTTTAAGGAACATTAGCCGTTTGGTTGTTGGAATATTTTTTCTGTGAGTTATGGCCCTTTGAATATACCAAAATAGCTTATTTTTGGTCTGTTTGCTTCGTATCCCAGGTTTGGGTTATTGGATCTCAGTGAAATTCGGAATGTAGTTTGTTTATGGGAAAGGCTTTCAAATGAATCTCTAATAATATTTCAGACTTTTCACTTTTTATCCCCCTTTTTAACTTTGAAAATTCGCTGTTTGCCTCATAAAATAGCCAATTTTTTGTCTGTTCGCCTCATATTTCAGGTTTGTGTTATCAGATTTCAAGGAAATTTGGAGTGAAGATTGTTTATGGGAAATGCTTTCAAATGAGTCATGTTCCTGCAGTAAAACAAAGAAAATACATTCAAATCGCCTCCCCACATGTGGAATTTTGTCTTTGTTCTATAATGTTTGGGTTATCAGATTTCAATGAAATCTGGAATGAAGATTGTTCATGGGAAAAGCTTTCAAATGAGTCATGTCCCTGCAGTAACACAAAGAAATTACATGCAAATCACCTCCCCACATGTGGCATTATGTCTTTGTTCTACATCTCGTAGACTTCAGTAACAGGTGTTTCTGGCCTTCACAATTACCTTGCTGTAAAACAAAAACAATAAATTTGCTGTTTGCCTTGAAAAATAGCCAATTTTTTGCCTGTTTGCCTTGTATCTCTGGTTTGGGGTTAGCGGCTCTCAATGAAATTTGGAGTGAAGATAGTTTATGAGAATAGCTTTCACAGTATCATGGTTCATTTCTTCTCTTGTCATTGTTTGGCGGTATGCACCATGGGGGTATGCCCCAGGGCGTGACCCCCTCTTGTTTGTATCTGGAGTTGTCTCCTTTGATGTGCACAACTTGAGATGATCACATCAGAATGTTCTTGATAATTCATTTGTATCTAAAGTTGTCTACCTAGATATGCATCAGATAAAGGCTTACCTATATGCTTTGTTCTCAAACAAAAAATCAGTTGATTTGGTATGTTTACTATAATATATAGTGAGTTCAGATTTTGAATTTTTACATTTCAGGAGTACCACAGAAGCCTCCACCATGTGGTGGTGCAGCTCAGTGTCATGTTTGTGGACATTATTTCCCAGATAAGAAATCTATGTTGCATCACCGTAAGCAGACTCATCCTGAAGTTACAACAAAAAAATGGAAGTGTTCAGTTTGTGAGAAACGGTTTCCATCTCTGGCAAAACTTGACAAACATTATCTGTGCCATATAGGTGCAAAACCACAGAAATGTCTAATATGTGATAAACAGTTTACTGAGAAAGGCAACTTGAATAAACATCTAAAAATTCATACAGGTATGCTGGTTTTCTACTTTTTATCACAATAAACTGTCATGGTTGGATGCTTTGTTTCATCCATTAAGCTCATATTTTAACTTTTCCTAAATGATATGAAGAAATTATGGCTTGAAGAATAATTGGGCAGTGGATGAACAGGTGAGGCAGTGAACAATAAATCGGAAGTGAGACTTGTGTGTGGATATAATCAACATTCTTGGAGGGGTGAGGGCACTATAGAACCAGTTGGCATCTGTCCATCTGTCTCTCTGGATAATGTTTTCAGATAATAACTTAAGTTAGGATTCCTCTTTTTGTTTTCAAATTTGGTATGTGATTTACCTCATGAATAAACATCTTGTCAAGAGCAAATCTGGGGTCAATCTGATCAATTCTGCCAGAATTGTAGCCCTTTTTAACTTGGAATACAGTATGTATTTCAATTATCCCCCACCGATGAAGTTGGGAGAGGGATATTGAAATGGTGTTCGTCCATCAGTCAGTCCATCGATCTGCCTGTCAGTCTCAAACTTTGTCCGCTTAACTCCTCCTTCAGTTTTCAGTGGATTTTTACGAAACTTGGTCTGAAGTATCATTATCAAGTGTAGATGTGCATGTGATCAGAAATTTTCGATGTGACGAATTTTGTGAGGTTATGGCCCTTGGAAATAGCAAAATTTCCATCACAAAGGCGTGTCCACTTATCTACTCCTACATTTTTTATTGGATTGTTACGAAACTTGGTCTGAAGTATCAGTTTCAAGTGAAGATGTGCATGTGGTCAGGAATTTTGGATGCGATGAATTTTGCTTGGTTACCGCTCTTGGAAATAGAAAAATTTCCATCACAAAGGCTTGTCCGCTTAACTCCTCCTACATTTTTTATTGGATTTTTATGAAACTTGTTCTGAAGTATCAGTATCAAGTGTAGATGTGCATGTGGTCAGGAATTTTTGATGTGACAAATTTTGCATAGTTACAGCTATTGGAAATAACAAAATTTCCATCGCAAAGGCTTCTACATTTTTTGGGGGATTTTTACGAAACTCGGTCTGAAGTATCAGTATCAAGTGTAGATGTGCATGTGGTCAAGAATTTTTGATGCGATGAATTTTGCTTGGTTATGGCTCTTGGAAATAGTAAAATTTCCATTACAAAGGCTTGTCCGCTTAACTCCTACATTTTTTATTGGATTTTTACGAAACTTGGTCTGAAGTATCAGTATCAAGTGTAGATGTGCATGTGGTCAGGAATTTTTGATGAGACAATTTCTGTGCGGTTACAGCCCTAGGAAATAGCACAATTTTCATCACAAAGACTCACAAAGAATCCACTTAACTCCTCCTACATTTTTTATTGGATTTCTATGACACTTGGTCTGAAGTATCAGTATGAAGTGTAGATGTGCAGGTGGTCAGGAATTTTCTATGCGACAAATTTTTCATGGTTACAGTCATTGGAAATAGCAAAATTTCCTTCACAAAGGCATGCCTGCTTAACTCCTCCTGCATTTTTATTGTTTTTTTGCGAAACTTGGTCTGAGGTATCGGTATCAAGTGTAGATGTGCATGTGGTCAGGAATTTTTGATGCGAGAGATTTTGCATGGTTACAGCCCTTGGTAATAGGAAAATTTATGCTTAACTCCGGTGTGCCACGGTATCTTCCCCCCCTGTGTATCCCCCCCAGGGCAGATACACTAGTGCATCCCCCCCCACAGGGGAAGATACACTAGTATATCCCCCCCCACCCTGGGTATCCCCCCCTCCCCCTCCAATATTTTTTTTAACATTGATAACATCAGGCATGACTATTGATGGTGTTTATTATTTTTTCTGACATTCCATGTTTGACAGGTTTTTTGATGAAAAAAATTTACTCAGACAAAAAATATTTTTCAATTTTCTTTATTGACAGTAGACAAGCAAAAAATATGTACACATTTTGAAATTATAATAACATTCCATCCCTTACAGTGGAAGGTTGATAATTACAGAACAGTTCACTCATGCTTTTCAGGGAAAGGTCCATAATATCTGAACAAGATCTATCAGAATGAACATCATGGGGAGCACTTTATGGAAGGCTTAGGGGGGGGGGGGGGGGGGGGGGTGGAAGATACACAGGTCTGTGTATCTCCCCCCCCCCCCCCCACATATTCACCTATCAATGTTATTATTTTGAAATTATAATAACATTCCATGCCTTTCAGGGAAAGGTCCATAATATCTGAACAAGGTCTATCAAAATGAACATCATGGGGAGCACTTTATGGAAGGCTTGGGGGGGGGGGGGGGGAAGATACACAGGTCTGGTATCTTCCCCCCCCCCACCCCCCACCTATTCACCTATCACTGTTATTATTTTGAAATTATAATAACATTCCATGCCTTTCAGGGAAAGGTTCATAATATCTGAACAAGGTCTATCAAAATGAACATCATGGGGAGCACTTTATGGAAGGCTTGGGGTGGGGGGAATACACAGGTCTGTGTATCTTCCCCCCCCCCCCCCCCCCCCCCCACACTCACCTATTTACCTATCAATGTTATTATTTTGAAATTATAATAACATTCTATGCCTTTCAGGGAAAAGTCCATAGTATCTGAACAAGGTCTATCAAAATGAACACCATGGGGAGCACTTTATGGAAGGCTTAGTGGGGGGGGGGGGGGGGGGAGATACACAGGTCTGTATCTTCCCCCCACCCACATATTCACCTATCAATGTTATTATTTTGAAATTATAATAACATTCCATGCCTTTCTTCTTTGGATTTTTACGAAACTTGGTCTGAAGTATGAACATGATGTGCATATGGAAAGGAAGTTTTGATTCAAATAATTTTTACAGAGTCATAGCCCTTGTTGACTTTGACTTTCCCAAAATTGCAGGTTTTTTGAAGATATCTTTAGTTGCGATTAAAGAAATTAAATGATATTTGGTGAATGACATTATTGGGTATGAATACATGTCCAGGTCGATAATGAGATTATTCCTGTTATAACATAAAAGTTGGCAGGGGATATGGATGCCATTAGACTAGTCATCTTGTTCCAACATGATGTTACCCTTGCTGTTGAAAATGTCATTAAACCGCAGTAAAACAAGTATATTTTTATACAACAACCAATGGCCCAGACTAGCTGGTGCTAACTCAAAAAATAATCCAGGGCCAAACACAAATTTTGCCCCCAAATCCCCCAAATTTGCATGCAAATCCAAAAATTTTATGTCCTATCTGGTCCTCCATACTTTTGCAAACTGCACATGCACAGTATCCAGGAAGACCCCAAAATTGGTGCCAACCATCATTCTTGTTTGGCCCTCCAGTCATTAACAACAAACTGACATCTGTGCTTTTAAATCTCAGTTTTAATGATGCCAGACACAAATCAATGGTAGAATTGGTGGATCCAAGGACATAATTGGATGACGGAAGGGAATAACAGTGGTTGGAAACGTTTAGGGCTGTAACTTTATAATTTTTATCTAAATTATTTCATGTTTCCCAATTTCGGGACATGGGCCTGACATCATCATTCTTGCTAATGATTTTTCCATTGTTTGTTAAGTGTTCCTTCCCGATCCTTCCTTGAAGCCCCCCAGTTAAACTCCCAAGCTTTTTGACTTATTTTATTCTTGGGAGTTTGACGTGTTACACAGAATGTTTATTCTGTATATCCCCATGGTTACGTCCTCACCCTAGGGGTGTTTAGGCATTTTTTTTTCATGCGTCTTACATATGATGTATCATTTTTTCTTCTTCTGAAGATCTTGCTTTACATGGGATAGTTCTAAATCTGTTACTGACTTTCTTCTTTATTCAGTGCCTGGGGTCTTATTTCAGTTTTTCCTTCTAACGTTGTTTACATTGGCAACATTGTATAAATATATGTAGTTTCCTATTTATTTCATGGTAGGATTGTTGTAAGATACATTTATATTCCGGTTGTGCAGCAATTATTTTGGGGAATTTTGTCCACATTTAGGCTCCATTGGGATACCTTTGGGCTTGTCTTGTTCCCTTTGAGAACTTGTCAAAATTTTTTTAAATTTTTTTTTTTTTAAATTAATTTTTCGATTTATATTTTGAATTTTATTTATTATGTATCTTTTTCACATATTTATTGTGGAGTTGGTGGGAGTACTGTCGACTTTGTTTTGATTCATTATGAAAGTTTATTTCTCAAAATGCAAGCCGAGGAACTCTTCCTCAGATTTAAATGCTTGTTGCCTTGCTTGTAGTCGATGTACTCCCACTAATTCTTGTCCAACCTGTGTCGGATGGGATGAAAAACGTTGGAGACGGGCGTCACGGTATGTCGTTAGCAGTGAGAGGCCAATGCCGGTCCTCTCGCCACAAAGTCAATCAAGTTTTTCAGTTTCTTTTTCAGAGGGACAAGAACATGGTGATGTTTATGTGACGCCTAGAGATAGTGTGCTGCCATCATCACGCTCAGATGAGCAAACAGAGCTAGCTGCCAAGGTGCTCATGAATATTAGACAGGGTGTAAAGCCACTAACCGGTGGTTTTAGTCCCTTGTCGCCAGCAAGCCCAACTGGTGAAGTGGTTACTCCGTCCGTGGGTACCGTGATGCCAGGTGTGTCCGTTGCAGTCGATAGGAGTGAATTGGGTAGAGCGAGCACCTTAAAACATAAATATGCTCACCCAGCGACGACGGAACAGAGGAAGAAGCCGGCAAGTACCGTGGGAAGCTTGGCGAGGTCTGAAAGTACCGCAAGTGAGAGAGATCCCTCTCTTTCCCAGCAGCATCTGGGGCCAGATGTTGTGGTTAGAAACTTGTGTGAGTCAGAGCATACGTCCGCACCTTCTGTCCGGAATGCTCCATATAGGTCGCAGCTGGCCTCGGCTGCAGTTACACCTTCTACAACGTCATCTGAAAAGCTCACGTGACTGCACCTTAGCTACACAACTTCGGATATTCAGCCTGCATCGCCGAGAAGGGACCACTCATCGTCAGCAAAGTCGGACCATCCGGTAGCAAAGGAGACGAGGCCTCATTTATCGGGATGTCCGGAGAAAAGAGCCATCTCAGGCACACCGTCCCAGGAGCAGCAGGCGGCCAAGAAACAGAAGACCGCTGCTCCTCAGGCCTCTGTTACTGACTTGCTAACACAGATTGTGCAGCTCATCACAGCATCCCAGCAAGTGCAAGAGCAGCCTATGTCAGTCACAGAACCTGAGCTTCCGGATGGTGCTGGGTCGGTCCAGTCATCTGTACATTCAGATGCCGTAGACTCACAACTGATTCAATCAGATGGTGAAAGGGATATGGAAGAAGATTACCCTTCCCCTTCTGAACAGCACAAAGTTCCGATGGATTTAATCCATCAACACTACCCTGAATTTGTTCCGGCGAATCAGAATGCTGTGACGACTAGAAAGAAAACGCTGGCGTTGTTGGACGCAGACTTTATCTGGACAAAGGAGGAGGTCTTTTCCAGTTCAGTCTAGACAGGTGTTTCAGGCCTTCGGCCATTTAAACAACGGCATATTCAAACTCTCCAGTGGGAAGAAGAAAGACGGTTTCTTGACATCATCTTCCATAAATTTACCGTTTCTTGGACCACGTTAATTTAAAATGGTCAGGGAAGATGTATAGAGAGTTCCTCTGCATTTGGATGAACAGGCCGATGAAATAGAGCTATCCTTGCCTGGGTCATTCATAATTCGTTCGGACACAATTGAGACGGCAATTTCTTCAAATAGAGTGAATTTGGACGCTATGTCTTACACAGATCACCTTCCAAAGGCTGTTGCGCAATGTCTCAATGGGAAAGAATTTGAGGATGTTCGTACCTCATTAAGCAATTATGTTTATCATGTATAACTCCACCTTAGCAGTGGCTAATTTGGAATTAATCAGATGTGATGGTGCCCTTGCGTCATCATCTTTAATAGATGACAAGGTGAAAAACTCTCTTCGAGTCGCTCCGGTCTCCAGACACACAATATTTGATGATAAGCTTTCATTGATTTATGACCATCCAATATTTGCTTCTAAAGTCGGCATCTAATCGACCCGCTACAGCAAAAAAAGAGTAAAGGAGGCTGTCCCGGACAGAAATTGTCTAAAGGGGACTCCTCGCGAGGGTATAGGAAACCCTACTATAATTACTCTAGAGATCGTCAATACAGGGACTCGGGAAAGAAGCATAGGTCGGATCGAAATTACCGGTCAGATGCCCCTAAGCCGGTGGGTTGGGGCTCTTCGTGAGGGGGACGTGGTTGCTCCTCCCGTAAGCCTTGCATGTCCTATAGGTGATGGTCGGGACCTTTGTTGCTTGCCAGTTGGGGGAAGGTTATCAAGATTTGCAACAAACTGGATAACAATTACAGAAGACCAGTGGGTGAGAAGTGTAGTCTCGGATGGCCTACGGCTAACATTCCAAGCGAAACCACCACTAACACGGTGTCCGCAGTGGACAAATCTTCCGTCAAATCATTGCAAAAGAGAGTCTCTCCTAGCAGAGGTACAGGAAAAAAATCAAAATTCTCTAGGATTTTACAGTCACCTGTTCCTCGTACTGAAGCCAGACAGCTCGTTCCAGCCGGTAGTAGACTTGAGCTGGATAAACAAGCTTATCGTGGCTCCAAAGTTCGATATGGAGACAATTCAGTCGATAAGGGTGAGCATTCGAGTGAATGACTATGTGGCAAGCATAGATCTAAAGGATGCGTACTTTCATGTCCTGGTACATCCGGCATACAGAAAGTACCTGCGGTTCACCGTGCAAGGGACAGTGTTTCAGTTCCAAGCCGTGTGCTTCGGTCTGAACCTGGCACCCTGGGCTTTCACTCAAATAATGAACTCGGTAACGTCTCACTTCGGAGCTCATTTGTCTGCGGTAACGTCGGCTTACTTGGACGACATTCTTCAGAGATACGGCAACAAAACTATTCTTCAGAACGATGTTCAGAGTCGGCTTCTTTTGCTCCAACGTCTCGGCTTCATCGTAAACGAGAAGAAGTTGGATCTAGCTCCGACTAAGTCGTTTATTCACTTGGGGATGAGCTTTGAGACTCACAACAATCTGGTTTGTCTGCCGTTATGCTGAGCGAAATTAGTCAGTTGTTATGCTCGATTTTGTCTACATGCAGGCGCATTAACAGCGGGGGAATTCATGCGACTGATGGGGTTGTGCGGAGCAGCTGCAGATCTTATTCCGATGGGTCGCTTGCGCACACACACCCCCCCCCACCCCCACCCCAGATATACATTACTCAGAACTGGAGTGTGAAGAAGACGGATTCTCTCGAGACTAGTATTGTTTTAACAGACCTGGTAAAACAAAGGGGCCAGATTTGGGCAGATATTCAGTGGTTAAGTCAGGGAGTTCCACTGCAGCTGCCAGATCCTGTTTTCATGATTATGATGGATGCAAGTAAAACGGGTTGGTGTGCGACGCTGAGCCTGACAGACTCAAAGTGTCAGGGTCTTTGGGACCCTTGGTTCCTAGAGAAACGCATAAACATCAAAGAGATGATGTTAATATGGCTTGCGCTACAACACTGGATTCACATTATAGCGGACGCTCATATTCGATATTGTCGGACAACTCGACAGTAGTAGCGTATATCAGGAACCAGGGAGGCACTCATTCGATTCTGTTATGCAAACTAATGGAGAAAATTCTTCTGTATGTCGTGAATCATCATGTTCAACTATTGGTCTGTCATATACCGGGTCATCTGAACGTACCAGCAGACTTGCTCTCTCGGAAAGGTCGCCTGTTGCCATCGGAGTGGACACTCAACAAGTGGGTATTCAGACAGATTTGCTATCAGTGGGATTGACCCATGATAGATTTGTTCGCGACACACCTGAACAATCAGTTGCAGACATACGTGTCACCATGTCCGGACCATCGAGCGTACATAGTAGACGCTCTGTCAATCTCATGGGATGGAATGATATGATATGTGTATCCTCCAACTGTGTTGATTCAGTAGATTCTGTTGAAGATCAAACAGTCTCGTTGCAAAATTCTGCTAGTAGCATCTCTGTCGTCACAGAAACCATGGATCAGTCTAGAGATCAAAGGGTCCAGATTTGGGCAGATATTCAGTGGTTAACTCAGGGAGTTCCACTGCAGCTGCCAGATCCTGTTTTCACGATTATGATGGATGCAAGTAAAACAGGTTGGTGAGCGACGCTGAGCCTGACAGACTCAAAGTGCCAGGGTCTTTGGGACCCTTGGTTCCTAGAGAAACACATAAACATCATGTTAATATGGCTTGCGTTACCAGCAGACTTGCTCTCTCGGAAAGGTTGCCTGTTGCCATCGGAGTGGACACTCAACAAGTGGGTATTCAGACAGATTTGCTACCAGTGGGATCGACCCATGATAGATTTGATCGCGACACACCTGAACAATCAGTTGCAGACATACGTGTCACCATGTCCGGACCATCGAGCGTACATAGTAGACGCTCTGTCAATCTCATGGGATGGAATGATAGGATATGCGTATCCTCCAACTGTGTTGATTCAGTAGATTCTGTTGAAGATCAAACAGTCTCGTTGCAAAATTCTGCTAGTAGCATCTAGTAGAAACCATGGATCAGTCTTCTCAGGTGTCTGTTATGGGACGTTCCCCAGAAGCTTCCTCCGCGAGAGGACCTTCTTTATCAGAGGAAGTCATGTGCACTGCGTCAGAACCCGGAAGGTCTCAGCCTTCACGTTTTTCCATTGTGCTGTGCGGTCCTACTTGTACGGCAAGCAATTTGCAGTCGCAATTTCTAACTGCAGGAGGTCCTCCTCTTCGGTGAATTATGCAGCGAAGTGGAAGGTTTTCTTTTGTTGGTGCAAGGATCAGTCGATAGACATCTATAATCTGTCCATACCAGATATTGCCAACTTTCTGGTCTACCTGTTTGACGTTCTCAAACTGCAGCCTGTCACTACTAAGGGCTATTGGTCTATGTTATCAGACACTTACGCACATCTTGATAACTTGGCAATTGGATCTAATGCGTCATTATCCAAACTGGTTATAAATAGACCTAGAACCCTCAGATTAATTCCTAAGTGGAATTTGGCTTGGGTTCTGTTGAAGCTTAAGGAAGCTTGAGCCATTGAACATTGTAGAGTTCAAATTTTTGACGTATAAGACAACATTTCTCTGAGCCTTTGCATCTGCTAGAATAGTTAGTGAACTCCATGCTTTATCTGTTGACGAATCTCACTACCGTAGTGTTGGTAATACCATTACTTTAACTACAGAAGTAGGAGTTTTGGCTAAGAACCAGGCTCCAGATAAATGGCCTGAGTCTATTGCCATAAAGGCTCTGCCGTCTACAGACAACCATAGATCTCTTCTGTGTCCAGTCAGGGATATGCACATATATAAACGCCGATCAGATTTATAAGAAAAGGAAGAAAACGCTTCTTTCTTTTGCAAATTCCTAACAGAAGAGATATTTCTGTTCATGCTATTGCTAGATGGATTCAGTTGGCAATGCGCATTGCCTATGAAAGTCTCTCTTTGGATCACCGTTCTGTAATTAAGATATCAGCGCATGAAGTTAGAGCGCTGTCCACTTCTTGAGCTTATTTTAACAGTATAGCCATTACTGATCTCATGAAAGCTGCGTACTGGACACAGCCTTCTACATTTACCAAGTTTTACCTTAGAAATTTAGAGACCATCTCCGATGACCTTAGATGTTTAGATCCTCTGTCTGTTGCTCAGAATGTCATCCACCAAATGATTACATCTATAGTTATTTAGGCAACCTCTTCCAGCAGTGACACCGTTCTGCTGACCTCTGCATTCTGTGGTCATCTACCTCAGAACAAGGGGAAGTGGGGGGGGGGGGACGTTTTTTTATTTTATGATCATCTGGCTTTATAGTGAAAAACAAATCAAGACCTTCTCCAGTGTCAGTAGTCCCAAGTTGGTGCTGGGATGGTTTTAATGTGTAGCTCGATGTGAAGCAAAATTAATTTGTCTCTCATTTATGTATTGTTTTTAAAGTGTAGCTCACTGTGAAGCATTTATATATGTCACGTGTCAAACGGGCATTAATATACAATCCTCGGACACTTTTAAATGATTATAAAGAGTCTCATTCTCTGGACTATCTTTTTATTTTGACTTCCCTTCACCGAATTATCATAAGGGGTTATGCTGGCATTAAATGGAGAATTATATAATATGTAATGCTCACTTACATTGTTGGTGTTATGTCTTTCTCATTTCTCGCAAATGAGAAAGACATATATAATTCCTTTCTCTCCTATTCTCCTGTAGGAGATATCCTTTATGAAGTGATTGAGTGATTGGATTTTCCTCTTTGTCCTAGGCCCTCCAGCCTGTTTACAATTCAGCTTGTCTGGGCCATTGGTTGTTGTATAAAAATATTATAATTCATAGTAATTTGTATTTTTTTAATTTTTGCCCATTTATAAAAACGGACGTATTATGTTATCAGTCTGTCTGTCCGTCTCTCTGTCTGTCTGTCTGTCTGTCTGTCTGTCTGTAAACAATTTGGTTTCCATTCATTTAAAATCGAATGCCTTGACGGCTCGACATTGAACTTTCAGAAGTTGTTTTTAGCAATAAAATACAGGTCAAGTTCGATATTGGTGTTTCTCAGTCCATCTGCTGCAGAGATATGGCCCATTGAAAACACAATTTTTCTAAAAAAATTGGTTTCCGTTCATTTAAAGCTGAACGCCTTGACGGATTGACACCAAATTTTTCAGATGTTGTTTATAGCAATGAAATACAGGTCAGGTTTGATATTGGTGATTCTCAGTCGATCCGCTGCAGAGTTATGGCCCTTTGAAAACACAATTTTTGAAAAAAAATTGGTTTCCGTTCATTTAAAGCTGAACGCCTCAACTGATTGACACCAAATTTTTCAGATGTTGTTTTTATACGCCCGTTTGAAAAACGGGATGTATTATGTGAATGGTCTCTCCACTCATCTGTCTGTCTGTCCGTCCATGGACACATTTCGTTTCCGGACGATAACTTTAGTTGTAATGGTTTGAGCTGAGTTAAATTTGGCATGTGGGTTTACTATGACAAAATACAGGATGGGTTCGATTTCCATTTCTAGCGGCCCATTTGCAGTAGAGTTATGGCCCTTTATTTATGGGAATTTAGGCCAACTTCTTGTTTCCAGACGATAACTTTAGTTTGCCTTGACCGATTTATTTCAAATTTTCAGTTTTTTGTTTTTGACCACAAAGCACAGCTCAAGTTCACCATTGGCCATAATCACATGTACCGTTCCATAGTTATTCCCCTTGAATGATTGCAAATTTGTGAATTATGTGGTTTCCGGATGATAACTTTAGTTTGCCTTGACTAATTTGTTTCAAATTCTCAGATTTTGTTTATGACCACAAAGCACAGCTCAAGTTCACTTTCGGCCAAAATTGCATGTACCTTTCCAGAGTTATTCCTCTTGAATTTGTGCATTTTGTGTTTTCCGGATTATAACTTTAGTATGGCCTGACTGATTTTTTATACGCAGGTTGAAAAACCGTCGAATTATGGAATCAGTCTGTCTGTCTGTCTGTCTGTCCATTTGTCCATTCGTCAGTCTGTCCATTTGTCAACATTTGGTTTCCAGATGATAACTTTAGTATTTTTTTTCCGATTGACTCCTAAACTTGGTATGTGGTTTAATCAAAACAAAAGACAGGTCAAGTTCGAATATGGGGTCAGTTCGGACTTCGAAGTTCCCCTGAATTATGGCCCTTGTTGGACATAGAATGCATCAAATATTTGGTTTCCGGATGATAACTTTTCTTTGTTTTCCAATTGGTTCCAAACTTGGTATGTTGTTTAATCACAACAAAATACAGGTCAAGTTCGAATATGGGGTTGGTCCGAACAATTTTCACCCTCACCCCCATCCTTCCCCCAACCCTTCAAAAATACAAAACGGGCGTATAATGTCCTGCTAGGCAGTGCTCTTGTTTATACTTACCAATGGACCAGACGGGTATGGCCCTCATATTAGTGGCCACTCATACCTCCCCACTGTTTACAACATTTAGTAGGCAATTTTTAGAAAGAATGATGGTTGGCGCCAATTTCGGTGTCTTCCTGGATACTGCGCAGTTCGCAAAAGTATGGAGGATCAGATAGGACATAAAATTTTAGGTTTTGCATGCAAATTTTAGGGATTGGGGGGCAAAATTTGTGTTTGGCCCTGAATTATTTTTTGAGTTAGCACCAGCTAGTCTGGGCCATTGGTAAGTATAAAAAATATAGAAATCACTATGAATTTATAATTTTGTTTTCAGGCCTTGAAATGTTCAAAATATTTTACCAGTCATCTCCAAATTTTCACATGAACACTGGCTACTCAAGTGTATAATGTGACAAATTTTTTAATATATTGTGTATAATTGTATTTAAAATCTATACTTTGTTGGGCAAAACTCTTCATCGATGAACAAATGCTGTTGGCATACTTTTGAAATTATTTTTGGAACTTCACCCCAAGTGCTAACTGTTATTTTCATCACCAGGAATATTTTGTTGTTCAAGGGTGTGGCAGAACTTTCAGATCACCCATCACTAATTCGTTTCATATTACAGCAACAAATTTACGACTCCCATGGAAGTTTTAAATTGGGTGCTGGTCAAAATAGCCCCTTGCTTTGCTCAAAACATCCACTTATTGCTCAATTGTTGCTTGCAACAGGTATATTTTATTTCCACCTGTCACTGCTCTATATTTTACTGTTGGCAACAGGTGGACAGGCAACACATTGAGCTTGGTTTGATGTTTGGATCATAACTCATCAGTTTTAATTCTTTGATTACCTTCAAATTTAGTGTGCTATTGTATCAAAAGAAAATACAGGTCAGGTTTCAATTTGGGGGAGAGCCCTAAGAGTTATGGCTCTTGGATTACAGAATACTGGTTTCTGGATGATAATTTGAGTTTCGATTCGTCACTTCACTTCAATTTTATAAAAAAAATGCATGTCATGTTTCAGTTTGAAGTCCATTCAATTGATTTTGTGGCCCTTTTTGTACTTGAAAATGATAAGTATTTTGGTTTTCAGGTGATTACTTGAGGTTTGCTTCTTTCATTAGTTTCAAGCTGTATGTTATTTTACCAAGAGAACATACAGGTCAAGTTTGAAATTGGACTAATCAGATTGATTTTGCTGGAGTTTGCCTCTTAACTTTTCGGAATACACTAGTCCTTTTTGATTTTCACATTCAATTCAACTGCAAGAAAACACAAGTGTCGCACGAATGTGTGGCCAGTCTGACACATTTTGCCTGATTTCTAAAACATAAATGCAGGGTTTGTACGCGAGTCTGGAAGTCTGGAAAAAGTATGGAATTTTTAAAAACATTTTCCAGGCCTGGAAAAAGTATGGAAAATGATATTTTTATACTGTACCAATGACCCAGACTTAGCTGGTCCTAAACTCTTTAATTCGGGGCCAAACACAAATTTTGTCCCCCCAATCCCCAAAATTTGCATCAAAAACCGAAAATTACATGTCCTATATGGTCCTCCATACATTTACTCCTCTGCGCATGCGCAGTGTCAAGGAGGTCTCGAAATTGGTGCCAATTATCATTCTTTGTTTGGCCCTCAAAACAGGTACAGTTCACTGTTATTTGTGCTTCCAAATCTCAGTTTTCATGATGCCAGACACATTTTGATGAGAGAAATGGTGGAAATAAAGAGGAAATATAAGGAGGAGAGGAAAAAATAGTGCAAGAAAATGTTCAGGGCTGTAACTTATAATTATTTTACGAAATTATTTCATGTTGCTTTTTTTCAAGGCATGGGCCTCTTGTTGTCATTCTTGCTATGAATGTACCATTGTTTGATCAGTGTTTCCTCTCTACCTTCCTTATTCCCCCCTAGCTATTCTCCCATGTTTTGGCTTATATTTTGTAATGTTTATTACTAAAATTTGTTTGGAGTTTTGGCTTGGTAACAGAATTTTTTTCTGTTTTTTCCCCATGTTTACGTCCTCACCCTTGGGGTGTTTAGGCATTTTGGTCTGCATCTACCATCTGATGTTCTACAGTTTCTTCTCTGGAAGCCTCTGTTTTGCATCAGATAGTGTTTTAAATTGGTAACTGATTTCGGGCCAGGTTTTTTCAGTGTCTGGAGTCATGTTTCCGGTTTGTTGACACTTTGCTTAGATTGACAACAGTTACTGCTGATAGTGATTACTTGTCTTCTGCATCACTTATTTCATAGCAAGATACATTAATATTGTCCGTAAGTGTTACATTAATTTTTTCAAAATGAATTTAAATTTTTGTCCACACTTAGGCTTTTTTGGGATCCATTGGGCTCAGGGTTCCCATTGTGAACTTGGGCTCTTCTGAAAAAAATTTTTGAAAAATTTTTTTCTTTTCAAATCATTATTTCGTAATGATTATAATAGATTGTTTTATTATGTATCTTTATTTTCAAGGATTAGTGCGAGTACTATGATTGTTTACCTTTTTTCACAATGAATGATTATTGTTCAAATTGTAATAGGAGGAAATCGTCCCCTGATTCTCATGATCTCTGTATTAATTGTACTCAATGTACTCTCACTGATCTTTGTTCTGTGTGTTTCAAATGGGATTTCAAACGTTGGAAACGTGTGTCACGGTATGTTGTTACTGGAGAGAGGGCCATGCCGGTCCTCTCTCCGCAGAGTTACTCTAGTCTTTCACTCTCTTTTTCAGAGGAACAAGAACAGTGTGATATTTCCGTGATGTCATCCAGAAGTGTGCCTCCGTTGTCACAAACAAGCGAAGAGCTAACGGCAAAAGTGAAAGGAAAGGAGTTCGAAGGGGTTGATGTCCGCTAGCTAGCCCAGTGTCACGTCCATTCACCAAATGGGTCAGCACCCGGGTTTGTCCGTTGCGGTCCAGGAGAGAGAGTCGGGTGTTGCGAGCACTACAAAACTTCCACGTGCACACCCAGTGACGACAGAAAGGAGGATGGATCGGAGGAAGCCTGATAGTCCGGTTTTTAGCTTGTTCAGCTCAGCATGGGCTGCAAGCGAGAGAGGTCCCTCTCTCATACAGCAGCATCTGGGACCAGATGTTGTAGTTCGTAGAGTTACGCAGTCGGAGCGTATGTCCGCTCGGGCGCTCCGGTATATAGGCAGTCGAGCGAGGCTACCTATAAGGCTTCCTCATCCTCTCGGCAGCACACACGACTGCACCTTGGCTACGTGACCAGTGAGATACAGTCAGCTTCGCCGACCAGGGATTCCACGGCGACCAGGTCACGCCATCCGGTAGCCAGGGATACAAGGCCTTCTACATCCGGACGTTCACATAAAAGATGTATGCAGGATGCAACGTCCAGGGAGCTTCCAGCGGCTAAATCCAGTAAGACCGCGGCTCCCCAGGCCTCCGTAACGGACGTGCTATCACAGATAGCAAAGATCATCGCAGCATCCCAGCAACTGGTAGAGCCTCTGTCAGAACATGAAGTTTCAGACGATGCTGGGTGGGTATGTTCCGCCACTAGATCAGGTGTGGACGACGGAGATTTGCAAGAGGACCGGCAGGATGGCGAAAGGGATTCCGATGAGTTAGATATTTCCCTTTCGGAACAACATAAAATAGCCATAGAGTCCATCTGGCATTACCTTCCAGAAGTTGTTCCTCCGGACCAGAATGCTGTGCAGCCGGATAAAAGGGTGATAGCGCCACTGGACACCGACTTTTTTAATCGGTTTAGGGACATTGTCCCGGAATTTCCGTCACAGTCCAGGAATGTCTCTCGGATATTTGAATTATTAGATGACGCTATTGACAAACTTGCCAATAAGACGGGCAGGTCCGCCTTCCTTCCGGCATCTGCTCTACAACTGCCTTTCATCAATCAAAGGAATAAATTTGATATGGCAGGTCAGGGCATCCAGTGAGTTCCTCTGCGTTTGGACGACCAGGCTGAAGACCTTGATATATCCATGCCCTCGTCTATGTCACTTCCTTCATCAACGATGGAAACGCCGATATCGTCTAACAGAGCTAGTTTAGATGCTCTTTCATATGCTGATCACCTTACTAGAGCATTGTCATTATGCTTTGAAGGACCAGAATTCCAAGATGTACAGACGTCCTTAAGAGTTCTGTCCAGGGCCATAGCTTTTTCCACGTATAATTCCGCCCTTTCAGTGGGGAATCTGGAGTTAGCTAGATGTGACACGGCCCTAGCTACTTCCACACACGTGGACAGTAAGGAGAAAAACTCTCTTAGAGTCGCTCCAGTCTCCGGAGAGTTTCTCTTCAGCGACAAGCTTTCTGCAATATATGATAAATTAACTAAGAAAGCTTCTGACTCTCTGCTATTTAAGTCTGCTTCCAAGAAGTCGGAACCAGCAGAGAGGAGTAGGCCAGGCACTTCTGGGACGAGTTCATCCAAGGGAAGTTCCTATAGAGGTTCCTATGCATCCTCTAGGTCTTACTTACTCTAGAGACCGTCAGAGTAGCGACTCGAGTAGGGGCCGTTATGCTGGCCGAATTAACCGGTCAGATGCCCCTAGGCCAACGGGGCGAGGTACGGGTCGCAGAGGACGTAGTTTCTCCCCCCGCAAGCCTCGCAGATCCAGGAAGTAATGGTTTAGACCTCTGTCGCATTCCGGTGGAAGACTGTCGAGTTTCTCAAACAACTGGGAATCAATTACGGAGGACCCTTGGGTTCGAGGGGTTATTTCGGAAGAACTAAAACTGTCCTTCAATTGCAAACCTCCGTTAACTCGAAGTCCAAGATGGACTCAGCTTCCGTCAAATTTTCAGAAAAGAACGGCACTTCTATCAGAAGTCCAGTCTCTTTTAAAGAAGAACGCGATAGAGTTTGTAGAAAAACAGGAATCTCCAGGTTTCTACAGCCATCTCTTTCTGGTTCCGAAACCAGATGGCTCGTTCCATCCAGTGATCGATTTAAGCTGGATAAACAAGCTGATCATGGCTCCAAAGTTTTATATGGAGACCATTCGATCGGTCAGAGCGAGCATTCGAGTGAACGACTATGCTGCGAGCATAGACCTCAAGGATGCGTACTTTCACATCATGGTACATCCGGCGTTCAGAAAGTATCTTCACTTCGCTGTCCTAGGTGTCGTTTATCAGTTCCGAGCGATGTGCTTTGGTCTGAATCTAGTGCCCTGGGCTTTCACTCAAGTAATGAATTCGGTAATGACTTATTTCTGAGCTCATTCATCTGCGGTAACATCTGCTTACCTGGACGATATTCTTCAGAGATATGGCAACGAGTTAACGCTTCAGAACGGTATGCAGAATCTGCTCCTATTGCTCCGACGTCTCGGTTTCATAGTAAACGAAGAGAAGTCGGATCTGGTGCCGTCCAAGTCATTCACCCACCTGGGGATGAGCTTCGAGACACACAACAATCTCGTTCATCTGCCATTAACCAGAGCGAAATTAGTCAGTTTTTACGCTCGCTATTGTCTTCACTCAGACAAAGTTACAGCGAGAGAATTCATGAGACTAATAGGTCTGTGCGGAGCTGCCACGGATCTCATTCCAATGAGGTGGCTATGCACTCGTCCTCTCTGTGAAGATTCATTCTCTCGAGACGGACATCCTCTTGTCAAGCCAAGTGAAACAAGAGATTCAGACTTGGGCAGACATACAGTGGTTAACTCAGGGAGTTCCACTGCAATTGCCAGATCCGAGTTTTACGTTTATGATGGATGCCAGTCAAACAGGTTGGGGCGCAACACTGAGCCCATCGGATTTGAAGTGCCAGGGTCTATGGGATCTGCAGTTTTTGAGCAAGCACATCAACATCAAAGAGATGATGTCGATTTGGCTTGCTCTACGTCATTGGATGGACGTTATTCAGAATGCACACGTGCAAATTCTGTCCGACAATACGACAGTAGTTGCATATATTCGGAACCAAGGTGGCACTCATTCCATTCCGTTGCTCAATCTATCGGAAAGAATTCTTCCGTTTGTACTAGAACATCAGATTCTTCTCTCGGTCCGTCATATTCCGGGTCGTCTGAACGTCTTAGCAGACTCCCTTTCACGGAGGGGTCGCCTGTTGTCATCAGAATGGACTCTCAACAAGCAAGTATTCAATCAGATTTGCTACCAATGGGAACGGCCAAGGATAGATTTATTTGCGACACATCTCAACAATCAGTTGCAGATGTATGTGTCATCTTGTCCGGATCCTCGAGCGTTTGCAGTAGACGCTCTCTCAATCTCTTGGGACGGAATGATAGGATATGCGTATCCTCCAGCGCCGTTGATTCAGCAGATATTGCTCAAGATAAAACAATCGCAGTGCAAGATTCTGTTGGTAGCATTTCTGTCTCCACAGAGACCGTGGATAAATCTACTCAGGTGTCTGTTGTGGGACATACCAAGGAAGCTTCCTCAACGGGAAGATCTTCTTTGGCAGGGGAAATCGTGTATCCTCCATCACAATCCGCAAGGTCTAAGCCTTCACGTATTTCCGTTGTGCGGTCCTTCTTGCACAGAAAACATTTTACAGGACGAGCAGTGGACGCGATTTCTAACTGTAGGAGGACCTCTTCTTCGCTAAACTGTGCTGGAAGGTCTTTCATCAGTGGTGTGGGGATCATTCCGTAGATATTTATGATCCTTCCATTCCAGACATTGCAAACTTTCTAGTATACTTGTTTGATGAGATTAAACTGCAGCCTATCACCATTAAGGGTTATAGGTCTATGCTATCCGATACATATGCACATCGTGATAGCTTAATGATTGGAACTAATGTCTCTTTATCTATATCAGTTAGAAACTTTTCGATAAATAGACCTAGAACCCTTAGATTAATTCCCAAGTGGAATTTGGCTTGGGTTCTTCTTAAGCTAAAAGAAGCGCCTTTTGAGCCTCTTGACACAGTGGACTTCAAATTCTTAACATATAAGACAGCTTTTCTCTTAGCCTTCTCTTCTGCTAGAAGAGTTAGTGAGCTTCATGCTCTATCTGTGGATGATTCTCACTACCGTAGTGTTGGTAATACTATTACCTTTACCACCAATGTTGGATTTTTGGCTAAGAATCAGGCTCCTAATAAGTATCCTGAACCTATTGTTATTAAGGCCCTTCCATCATCTGATGGGCGTAGGCCTTTACTTTGTCCTGTTAGAGCAATACGTATTTACAAACGTAGATCTGAGTTCATCAGAAAGGGACGTAAGCGTTTCTTTCTGTCTTTGATGCCTAATAGAAAGGATATTATGGTTCATTCTATTGCTATATGGATTCAATTAACTATTCGTACTGCTTATGAAAAATTATCTTCTCAGCAGTCGGCACTCAAGATCTCAGCTCATGAAGTAAGAGCTCTTTCTGCTTCTTGGGCCTATGCTAATTGTTTTGCTATTACTGATTTAATGAAGGCTGCATATTGGTCTCAACCTTCCACATTCACTAATTTCTATCTCAGAAATATTGAGTCCATTTCTGGAGACCTCCATTGTTTAGGTCCATTATCAGTTGTTCAGAATATCGTCCACTAAACAGTTGCAACTATAGTTAATGTAGGCTTTCTGTTCCAGCTGTGACTCTATCCTGCTGCCCTCTTTGCTCTGGGGTATTTGACCCAGGGCAAGGGGAAGGGGGGGGGGGTCTTCCCTTAGGTCACCTGCTTTATAGTGAAAAGCAAGGGAATACCTCCCCTAGAGTCAGTAATTCCGAGTCGGTACCGGGATGGTTTTAAAGTGTAAAGCTAATGTTTACTCATCCATATAATATTTTTAAAGTGTAGCTCGGTGTGAAGCATTTGTATATGTCATGTGTCAAACGAGCATTAATATACAATCCTCGGACACTTTTAATGAATATAAAGAGTCTCATTTCTCTGGACATCCTTTATTTATTGGCTTACCTTTAAAATATTAGTATACAGGGTTATACTGGATGTTAATAGAGATCATTGATTATTATTATGCTCAATTACTGATTGGTATTGTGTCTTTCTTCTTTAATATAAATAAGAAAGATACGTGTAAAGCCTATCTCTCCTTTTCTCCTGCAGGGGATATTCTGTTATAGATAAGTGAGCTTATTGGATTTTCCTTTATGTCCTAGGCCCTCCAGCCTATTTACTATTCAGCTAAGTCTGGGTCATTGGTACAGTATAAAAATGTTAAAAAATTTATAGTAATTTATATATTTTTTTATACTTACCAATGACCCAGACGGGGATGGCCCTCCCAGGAGTTGGGAACTCATACCTCCCCGCTGAGTACATAACGCTTACCAGGCACTGGTTGTAAGAATGATAATTGGCGCCAATTTCGAGACCTCCTTGACACTGCGCATGCCCAGAGGAGTAAATGTATGAAGGACCAAATAGGACATGTAATTTTTGGTTTTTGATGCAAATTTTGGGGATTGGGGGGACAAAATTTGTGTTTGGCCCTGAATTGAAGAGTTTAGCACCAGCTAAGTCTGGGTCATTGGTAAGTATAAAAAATATATAAATTACTATAAATTTTTTAACTTTTCATGTAAATGGTATGGAAAAAGTACGGAAATTTAATTAACTGTCTTCAAAATCACTTTCGCTGTTCATGAAATTCAAATTTCTTACTAAATTTCTCTTTATTTTAGTTCGTTTTGAATCAAATTTCGAAAGTTGTAAAATTTAAGCCTTTGTAACCCAACACGGAAATAACCGATGTGATACAAGCATAAATGACCATTAATCGATCCGTATATTTCTGTGATCAAAATGGCTGCGCCCACTGATAACGTATTTAAGTTGTGAACTTCAAGAAAAACAATACACAAACTTGAAAGTTTGATCTGCTGAGTTGAGCGATTGTATAATACTGTCAACAAATTAAAGTGAAAGAGAATGGGGAAATGTTTGTTTTCAGAAATGTGGTTGGAAAATCCCAAATACACACACTGGATTAGCGGGAACACAAAATTCAAAACAAAGTCAGAGGCATAATGTCTCATTTGTGACAAGTCTTTTGACGTCTCAGATACAGGGTAAGTGGCATTAACAAGACATAAGGCCTCCAGAAAACATACTATTTTGGATCGAAAACGCTCCAAAAAGAAACAAAAAAAACTCAGCACAGCCAACAGTAACTGTTGATTGACTTGTTACTAAAGAATTTTAATAGTTTTGTTTTTTTGGTTGTGGTAATTGGTAGTAAAACTCAAGAGAACTGGCAGTGAGGATAAACTCCAACACATTGCTTGTATATGTAAGTGTTTTGTAAGATACATTTTTAGCTTAATTTGACATAGTCAAGATAAGCTACTGCCATCACGCTTGCGGAAGTCTGTGAGTCTGTGACGTCTGTTCACATTTTCCTTTAGCACAGGCTACACCCCGCAGTTCTTGTCTGACTGTCACGAAATTTCATATGCATGTTTGGGGTCATGTCTAGATGAGAACGTCCCCTTTTGGTCGTGATTGGGCAACCGGTATAGCTGCCCGAGCCCAAAACCCGAAAATCAATAGCACAGTCTACAGGTCGTATTTATGAAGGGATTTCATTGTAACTTGGTAGGATGCCTCTATATAATGCCTAGATGAGAACGTCCCCTTTTGGGCGTGATCTGTCAACCATGATGGCTGCCCAAGTCTGAAACCCAAAAACTTTTAGCACAGTCTGCAGGTCATGTTTAAAGTGGAGGGATTTCATTGTAACTTGGTAGGATGACTCCTTATGATGTCTAGATGAGAATTTCCCCATTTGGGCATGATCTGCCAACCGTGACGACTGCCCGAGCCCAAAACCTGAAAACCTTTAGCACAGTCTACAGCTCATATTTATTGAGGAATTTCATTGTAACTTGGGTTGACTTCATACAATGTCTAGATGAGAAAGTCCCCTTTTGGACGTGATTGGGCAACTGTGATGGCTACAGGGGCCCGAAGCCCGAAAACCTTTAGCACAGTCTAGAGGTCATATTTGTGAAGGGATTTTATTGTAACTTGGTAGGATGACTCCAAATAATGTCTAGATGAGAACGTCCCATTTTGATCGCGATCATGCAGCCTTGATGGGTGCCCGAGCCCAAAAACCTTTAGCATAGGCAAAAGGTCATATTTATGGAAGGATTTCATTGTAACCTGTTGGGTTGACCCCATATAATGCCTAGATGATGACATCCCCTTTTGGTCGTGATTGGTCAGTTGTGATGGCTACAAGTGCCCGAAGCCTGAAAACCTTGAGCACAGTCTACAGGTCATATTTATAAAGGGATTTCATTGTAACTTGGTAGGTTAACTTCATATAATGTCTAGATGAGAACGTCCCCTTTTGGACATGATTGGGCAACTGTGATGGCTAAAGGTGCCCGAAGCCCGAAAACCTTTAGCACAGTCTACAGGTCATATTTATGAGGGGATTTCATTGTAACTTGGTAGGATGACTCCAAATAATGTCTAGATGAGAATGTCCCATTTTGATCACGATCATTCAGCCTTGATGGGTGCATAGGTAAAAGGTCATATTTATGGAAGGATTTCATTGTAACCTATTAGGTTGACTCCATATAATGCCTAAATGATGACATCCCCTTTTGGTCGTGATTGGTCAACTGTGACGGCTTCAGGGGCCCGAAGCCCAAAAACCTTGAGCACAGTCTACAGGTCATATTTATGAAGGGATTTCATTGTAACTTGGTTGGTTAACTTCATATAATGTCGGATCACTCCAGATGATGCCCAGATGAGATTGTCCCCGTTGGTTGCGATCATTCAACCATGATGGCTTCCTGAGCCCAAAGCCTGAAAACCTTAAGCACAGTCTACAGGTCATATTTATGAAGGGATTTCATTGTAACTTGGTTGGTTAACTTCATATAATGTCTAGATGAGAACGTCCCCTTTTGGACATGATTGGGCAACTGTGATGGCTAAAGGTGCCCGAAGCCCGAAAACCTTTAGCACAGTCTACAGGTCATATTTATGAGGGGACTTCATTGTAACTTGGTAGGATGACTCCAAATAATGTCTAGATGAGAACGTCCCATTTTGATCGCGATCATTCAGCCTTGATGGGTGCCCGAGCCCAAAAACCTTTAGCATAGGTAAAAGGTCATATTTATGGAAGGATTTCATTGTAACCTATTAGGTTGCCTCCGTATAATGCCTAGATGATGACATCCCCTTTTGGTCATGATTGATCAGCTGTGATGGCTACAAGTGCCTGAAGCCCAAAAACCTTGAGCACAGTCTACAGGTCATATTTATGAAGGGATTTCATTGTAACTTCGTAGGATCACTCCAGTTGATGCCCAGATGAGATTGTCCCCTTTGGTTGCGATCATTCAACCATGATGGCTGCCCGAGCCTGAAGCCCGAAAACCTTGAGCACAGTCTACAGGTCATATTTATTAAGGGATTTCATTGTAACTTGGTAGGTTAACTTCATATAATGTCTAGATGAGAACATCCCCTTTTGGACATGATTGGGCAACTTTGACGGCTAAAGGTGCCCGAAGCCTGAAAACCTTTTGCACTGTCTACAGGTCATATTTATGAAGGGATTTCATTGTAACATGGTAGGATGACTCCAAATAATGTCTAGATGAGAACGTCCCATTTTGGCTGTGATCATTCAGCCTTGATGGGTGCCCGGGCCCAAAAACCTTTAGCATAGGCAAAAGGTTATATTTATAGAAGGATTTCATTGTAACCTGTTAGGTTGACTCCATATAATGCCTAGATGATGACATCCCCTTTTGGTCGTGATTGGTTAACTGTGATGGCTACAGGTGCCTGAAGCCCGAAAACCTTGAGCACAGTCTACAGGTCATGTTTATGAAGGGATTTCATTGTAACTTTGCAGGATTACTCCAGATGAGATTGTCCCCTTTGGTTGCGATCATTCAACCATGATGGCTGCCTGAGCCCAAAGCCCGAAAAACTTTAGCACAGTCTACAGGTCATATTTATGAAGGGATTTCATTGTAACTTTGTAGGATCACTCTAGATGATGCCCAGATGAGAATGTCCCCTTTTGTTTGCGATCATGCAACCATGATGGCTGCCAGAGCCCAAAGCCCAAAAACCTTTAGCACAGTCTACAGGTCATATTTATTAAGGGATTTCATTGTAACTTGGTAGGTTGACTTCATATGATGTCTAGATGAGAACGTCCCCTTTGGACGCAATTGGGAAACTGACGGCTGCAGGGGCCCGAAGCCCGAAAACCTTTAGCACAGTCTACAGGCCACGTTTATGAAGGGATTTTAATGTAACTTTGATAGGATGACTCGTTTTGGAATAATTTCACTCTAACTTGGTAACTTTTGTTGATATACGTTAACTGTGAGGGTCACATACATTAACTGTGAGATCATATTAACCCACCCCTCAGCTCTTTAGTACAGTGTACACCTCATATTATTTTTATCATAAACATAGCATACAGGGAACAGAAATGAACATATTCCCAATTATCACAATTCTTGTCTTATTTCATAATCCTTTCATAAACATTGAACATTATCCTTTTCATCAAACACAACACACAAGTTAAGCTACAGTGTCATTGACACTTTCATTGATTTATCTGGTCACCCAAGAAGTTAAAAAAATACTGCAACAGCTGCGAAGGGTATGGAAAAAATAGAGGAGGGTCTGGAAAAAGTATGGAATTTTTTTTCTTGGTAGGTGTGGGAACCCTGTAAATGTCTCAAAGAAGCCCCTGTTTATTTTGGAAGACATGTAGCCAAGCAGCCTTTTATTTAATCCTACACCTCTCAGTAGAGATGGATGGTTTTGATTTTTAGGGATCAGTTCTAGATATTTTGGGAGAGAAAAACTCTTGTTTGGTTCAGTTTTGGTTTTTCCTAACCGAACATAATTATTCTGGTACAAATAGCTATCCTCCCTAAAATTTTATAGAATTGCTCTTGTCTAACTAACGACACAGTATAAATTGTATCCTTAGAAAATAATAACAGCCAACTTTCATTATAGTATAAATAAATATTCTGGATTACAGCACAGATTTCTAGATTCTAAGAGAAAGATATGGAGTTCATTTGTAATTATCAAGACACATCATGTTGGATGTGTCTGCCTCATTGTCTTACCACTGTCCAATCTCATTTGTTAGAGCATCATAATCTGAAAGAAAGACCAAAAACCAGCTACTACTCAAGATAAAGTTTGGGGAGAAATCATTTTTCCTTACTTTTCCTCCAAACCAGTCTCCAAGAAACATATTTGATTAATGTGAATATTTTGTGCTTAAACTCTGAGGTTGTGTTAATTATGTGCCGCAAAAACCTTTTGGGGAGCATATAGTCGCTGCTCTGTCTATCTGTCTATCCAAAACAAATGGTTTCCAGATGATAACTTTAGTTTGCTTTGTTGTATGAACTTTTGCAACCTTACTACCTACCATGAAATGCAGGACAAGTCCAATTTTCACCATTTTGGACTTCTCCATTCCAGAGTTGTGTCCCTTGAAATGTTGCAAAATAGTAAAATCAGTGGTTTCCGGATGATTACTCCAGTTCGCTTTTATATTCGACCTTAAAATTTTGAAACATTACTACCTGCCGTGTTATGCAGGTCAAGTTCGATTTTCACCATTATGGCATTTACTGTTCCAGAGTTATGCCTCTTGAAAGGTCGCAAAATGGTAAAATCAGTGGTTTCTGGATAACTCTGGTTCACGTCGATATATGACCATATAATTTTGTAGCCTTACTACCCACGGAGAACTCAAAGGTTTTCAGATCATAAGTCTAGTTAGCTTTGATGTACAACCTTATAATTTTGCAACATTACAACCTACCATGAAAATGGAGGTCAGTTTCAATTTTCACCATTATGACATTTACCGTTTCAGATTTATGCTCCTTGAAAAGACGCAAAATGGTAAAATTAGTGGTTTCCAGATAATAACTCCATTCACTTTGATGTACGATCTTATAATTTCACAACATTACTACCTGCCGTGAAATGTAGATCAAGTTCAATTTTCACCATTATGACATTTCCATTTCCAGAGTTATGCCTCTTGCAAAGTTGCAATATGGTAAAATCAATGGTTTCTGGATGATACCTCTAGTTTGCTTTGATGTACAACCTTATAATTTTGTAACATTACTATATACCATGAAATGCAGGTCAAATTCCTTTGTCATTGTTGTTACCGTTCTAGAGTTATGCCCTGTGAAAAGTGGCAAAATGGTGAAATCAATGGTTTCCAGATGATAACTTATATCGTATTAATGTACATCCATATTAATTTGCAAAGTTACTACCTGCTATGAAATGTAGGTGAAGTTTGATTTTCACCAGTATGACAGTTACCATTCCAAAGTTATGCCCCTTGAAATGTAGAAAAATGGTAAAGTAATAAAGCTTTTTTATGGTATCTTATTAAATGCCCAGGGCATGTGTAATCAAACCTCCTTATACATTCACCCTAATTATGCCTTGACCTGTCTTAGATTTCTGGTATGGAATTTCTGCAGTGATGCAGATTCAAATTTTCTCAAATGAACTCAATAGGTCAATATTTGGGTTCCATGTGAGAGGATGCCCATTTTTGGCTACAGCCAAAATTTCTATTTCTTGAACCGATGGGCTGATGTGAATCATATTTGTCACGTAGTATAACTGGGTCATAAGTATTTGATTTATGTCTGAAAAGATTTCTTCACAGCCCTGAGGGAACCCCAGAAGATAAAAATTGGATTCAAATGCTCCATATTTACAAAACTGCATGGACCAGAATATGGTTATTTGGATTGAAGCTTCCTGAGGACCATTGGAATCAATTTGACAAAATAAAATGCTATCGGTTTTGTCATGAGATTCCATAGGGGGATGTCCATTTTAACGCTGTTTGTAATGGGAAAATGCCATACCATCATCTTTCTTGTGCTCCATCAACTAAGTCCTCTTCTTCAGAACTTTTGGACCAAATCTGAAGTATTTTGGTACAAAGCATTTTAGTGGAGTATACTCGTCTGAGTATTTTTCCAAAAAGTTGCTACTCTCATTGGGGTGGGGTAGAGAGAACCCCAGAAGCTAAAAACAAAGAACCTTTTTTGAACAGAGCTTTCTTTTTCCTGAGAAGCTTTCCTAGGACCAGCTGAAATGAATGGCCAAAAGAAATGCTTTTGTTGTGTCATGGCAAATAAAAAATTGCTCTTTCTCTCCATTACTTTCTGACACGCATCTCTTTTGACAGCTTCAGCCAGGTGAGCATTTTAGGCTCACTTGAGCCACTAGTTTTAAATTTTAATACCTCGGGGATTTTTTTTCAATTTTTAGGTCAACTTTGGCGAAGCCAAATTTGAGCTTATGCCATGGCCAGTTGTCCGTCGTCCGTCCGTCTGGCCGTCAACAATTCAATACGGCTCGGGCTAGAGGCCGTATTTATGAACCAATCTTTACGAAACTTCTTGGGTACCTTTGTTATGACTGTGGGACAAGAATGAGTGTTTTGGGGTCCGATCCGAATTTCAAGTTGGCCACCAGCCGCCATTTTGTACCGACGATGCAGAAATCTGTTTTTTGTACAGAACTTCCATATGAAAGCGCTGATTTGAATAATTTTTTGTATGAATGTTTAGTACCATGGGATACATCACATATAATACAGGTTTTTTTCTCGTACGTAAATTATGCAAATTAGACTAACTTTGATGTATTTAGTGTTCCTTTCAGCACTGTAAGTGCAAATGCCAATATGGCTCGGGCTAGAGGCCGTATTTATAAACCGATCTTTACGAAACGTCTTGGGTACCTTTTTTATCACCGTGGGATGAGAACGAGTGTTTTTGGGTGTGGTCCAAAATTCAAGATGGCCACCAGCAACCATTGTGTACCAAAATTAGTGCAATCAGTCTTTTGTACAGAACTTCTGCATGAAAGTTCTGATTTGAATAAATTTTTATATGAATGTTTAGTAAAATGGAATACATCACATATAGTACGGGGTTTTTTCTAGTGCAGAAATTATGCAAATTAGATTAATTTTGATTTATTTAGTGCTACTTATACACTGTAAGTGCACATGTCAATACGGCTCGGGCTAGAGGCTGTATTTATGAACCGATCTTCACGAAACTTCTTGGGTACCTTTGTTATCACCTTGGGATGAGAACGAGTGTTTCTGAGTGCGGTCCAAAATTCAAGATGGCTGCCAGTGGCCATTTTGTACCGAAATTAGGTCCACTCAGTTTTTTGTCACAACTTCTATACAGCTCGTATTTATGAACTGATCTTCACGAAACTTCTTGGGTACCTTTGTTTTCACCTTGGGACAGGAATGAGTGTGTTTTGGGGTGCCTTTGTTATCACTGTGCTATGAGAACAAATATTTTGGGGCTCAGTCACACCCACTCTGGGACTCAAAGATTTCTTTTCTATTTAGCATCTGACTGTCACCCACCTTTACAATACTTTACAAAAACATTTGTTATAGGCTACGGCCAGTATTTATGTACAGACCGTTACAATACTTTATATGTACATTTGTTATCAGGTCATTACCTAGATGCTTGTCATTGCTGTGTCACGTACTATACATGTACATGTCTTGACAAGTTGAGCTACAGTGTCATTGACACTTTCATTCTACTTTAATGGCCACAATTCAAAGATTCAGAAATTTATATTTTGTCGACTGCCACTAAAACACCAATGAAGTTGTGTTTCCACTTGGACAAAAACTCATTGTCTGTAAAAAAAAGTACAAGGACCAGCTGAGCCAGTAGACCTCCAGGTTAAATGCTAACACTTGGCTTTTCCTTATTAGTGGTATTAATTGAACCACATTATTGGGGTTTAAAGACACTTTTGACAGCCAGGGTCACCTCGTGTCAGACAGTTTTACAGGTGGAGGAAGCCAGAGCACCCAGAGAGACCCGCCAAGCAATGGCAAACAATTGTCATACTCCCAAACATACTAACTCCACAAAAGCAGAGTTAGCATTAGTTGAAGACAAGTGTCCCATCGACGTGCAGTATGCCTTAGTACACAGTGCCACCATGCCCCCACATGGGCAATTGGGATTAAGTGTCTTGCCCAAGGTCACATCACCGTTACCTTTGGTGGGGATCAAATTGTTGATCTTGCGGGTTTGAATTTCAATTCCATAACCACTGAGCCACTGTGCTCCCCTTGGACCACATTTATTGTCCATGTGGATGCTTCATTCTGGAAGTGTTTTACTGCAAATCTTCTTTCCACACTCAGTATTTGGTGAAATCTTTGAAATAGGTTCATTCATACAGAATTCAGTGTAACAAATTGAGGCACTCGTAGTGTGTGGAGTGCTACTTGTAGACACATAGAACATTGGCCTACTTCAATTTGTTTCTTTTTTCTATCTTGCAAAAGTTAAATGTTGCAAATTAGGATTAATTTTTTAATTTTATGAATAATTGAGTGAGAAAAATACCGACATATATCAAATAAGTCAGAAAATAGAAGGAAGAAAATGTTTTTTAGAAACCAAGATATTTCTAGGGTATTTTGGGTGTTTTTTGTTACCAATTTTCAATGTATTCACTGTGAAAGAATGAGTAACATCAAACCTGTTTCACATATACCATGCTGTTTTTTGTGATCTGTTTGGGATTATTTGGGTTTTAAAAATATCTCTTCACGTATTCTTGTGACATATTGTCATTTTGATGTGGCAGTGGTGTCAAAATAATACTGGAGATAGGGGGAAATGGCAAATTACCAAATTCTTAGTATTTTACGATTATTGTTGTTTGGCCTAAAAAAATTAAAAATCTGTTTGTCAGGCCCTCCCACATGGTCCTTTTGGTTGCCACATGCTCTCTTTTTATAACCAATTTAAACTTTAAAAAAATTAAAATTAAATGGTTTATGTCTGATATTTTACCCAAGTTAAAAAAATTGATGAATTTGTCCCTTGAGTGCAAGAAGGCTTTGCAATGCTTTAGCATTGCAAAGCCTTCTTGCACTCAAGGGATGAAACACACCACCACCCATGCTATTCTGTAGATTATGAGGCCTAAAACTTGAACCAAGAACATGAACTTTTGACTGCTAAGAAGTAATTACTGAAATAAAAAATAAAATAAAAAAACGCTCGCCGCATGCAATTTCACAAATAATGGCCTGAAAAACAGAAGAACTACTTTGTGTGGCCTTTGGCACATTTGTTTTAAAAAAAACATCAGGATCAAACTGAAAAATCAGTTATTTGCCAATTTTTAGCTCAGCTTTGGCGAAGCCAAATTTGAGCTTATGCCATGGCCAGTCGTCCGTCTGTTCAGGCCAACATTTCGGGTTCAGGGGATATTATTATTAGGGGCTACCTCCAAATTAAGGTAGGGTTAGGAGTGGGGTGGGGTTAGGGTTAGGGGTAGCCCCAGAGTAGGGCTTAAGGTTGGGGAGGGTTAGGTCCTGGGGGGGGGGGGGGGGGGGGGGGGTAGGGTTGGGGTTGGGGGGGGGTAGTTTTAGTAGCCCCTAAACCGAAAAATAACTCCTAATCCTATTGGTTTGGCTAGAGTGGGGTTGGATCAGGGGTGGGGTGGGGGTTAGGGGTAGCCCCAGAATAGGGCTTAAGGATGGGGGGGTTAGGTCCCAGGGGTGGGTGGGGGTTAGGGTCTGGGGTGGGCTTTTAGGGTTTAGGGTCAGGGTGGGGGTAGGGTGTGGTTTTGGGGTGGAGGGGTGGGGTTATGGTTAAATATAAGTTCTAGGGTGGAGGGGGTGGGGTTCTGGGTAAAATAAGGTTTTGGACATACAAAATGTTTTTTTGGTAGCCCATAAACCCGAAATGTTGGAGCGTCCGTCTGTCCATCAACAATTCAATACGGCTCGGGCTAGAGGCCGTATTTATAAACTGATCTTTACGAAACTTCTTGGGTACCTTTGTTTTGACCGTGGGACGAGAACGAGTGTTTTGGGGTCCCAAACCATAAGTTCTAGGGTGGAGGGGGTGGGGTTCTGGGTAAAATAAGGTTTTGGACATGCAAAATGTTTTTTTGGTAGCCCATAAACCCGAAATGTTGGAGCGTCCGTCTGTCCATCAACAATTCAATACGGCTCGGGCTAGAGGCCGTATTTATAAACCGATCTTTACGAAACTTCTTGGGTACCTTTGTTTTGACCGTGGGACGAGAACGAGTGTTTTGGGGTCCGATCCAAAATTCAAGTTGGCCGCTGGCGGCCATTTTGTACAGACTTGGGTGAAATCAGATTTTTGTGCGGAACTTCCATATGAAAGTGCTGATTTGAATAATTTTTTGTATGAATGTTTAGTACCATGGGATACATCACATTTAATACATGTTTTTTTCTGGTGCATAAATTATGCAAATTAGACTAACTTTGATTTATTTAGTGTTACTTTCAGCACTGTGACTGCAAATTCCAATACGGCTCGGCTAAAGGCCGTATTTATGAACCAATCTTTAAGAAACTTCTTGGGTACCTTTGTTATCACTGTGGGACGAGAATGAGTGTTTTTGGGTGCGGTCCAAAATTTAAGATGGCTGCCAGCAGCCATTTTGTACCAAAATTAGTGCAATCAATTTTTTGTACAGAACTTCTGTTTGAAAGTTCAGATTTGAATAAATTTCTGTATGAATGTTTAGTAACATGGAATACATCACATATAATACGGGTTTTTTTCTCGAGCAGAAATTATGCAAATTAGGTGAACTTTGATTTATTCGGTGCTACTTATACACAGTAAATGCATGTGTCAATACTGCTTGGGCTAGAGGCTGTATTTATGAACCGATCTTCACAAAACTTCTTGAGTACATTTGTTATCACCTTGGGATGAGAACAAGTGTTTCTGGGTGCGGTCCAAAATTCAAGATGGCTGCCAGTGGCCATTTTGTACTGAAATTAGGTCCAATCAGTTTTTGTACACAACTTCTATACGGCTCAGGCTAGAGGCCGTATTTATGAACCGATCTTTACGAAACTTCTTGGGTACCTTTGGTATCACCGTGGGATGAGAACGAGTGTTTTTGGGTGTGGTCCAAAATTCAAGATTGCCTGTGGCAGCCATTTTGTACAAAATTAGGTGCAATCATGCAATCAGATTTTTCCACAGAACTTCCATTTCAAAGCGCTGATTTGAAAAAAAATTTGTGTGAATGTTTAGTACCATGGGATACATCACATATAATACAGGTTTTTTTCTCGTGCAGAAATTATGCAAATTAGATGAACTTTGATTTTTTCAGTGCTACTTACACACAGTAAGTACACATGTCAATACGGCTCGGACTAAAGGCTGTTTTTATCAACTGATCTTCACGAAACTTCTTGGGTACCTCTGTTATCACCTTGAGACGAGAACGAGTGTTTCTGAGTGCGGTCCAAAATTCAAGATGGCTGCCAGTGGCCATTTTGTAGCGAAATTAGGTCTAATCAGTTTTTTGTACACAACTTCTATACGGCTCAGGCTAGAGGCCGTATTTATGAACCGATCTTTACGAAACTTCTTTGGTACCTTTGTTATCACCATGGGATGAGAAAGATTGTTTTTAGGTGTGGTTCGAAATTCAAGATGGCCACCAGCAGCCATTTTGTACCCAAATTAGTGCAATCAGTCTTTTGTACAGAACTTCTGTATGAAAGTTCTGATTGAATAAATTTTTGTATGAATGTTTAATAAAATGGAATACATCACATACAGTACGGGTTTTTTTCTCGTGCAGAAATTATGCAAATTAGATGAATTTTGATTTATTTAGTGCTACTTATACACTGTAAGTGCACATGTCAATACGGCTCAGGCCAGAGGCTCCTATTTATCAACCGATCTTCACGAAACTTCTTGGGTTCCTTTGTTATCACCTTGGGACGAGAACGAGTGTTTCTGAGTGCGGTCCAAAATTCAAGATGGCTGCCAGTAGCCATTTTGTACTGAAATTAGGTCCAATCAGTTTTTTGTCACAACTTTTATGCAGCTCGTATTTATGAACTGATCTTCACGAAACTACTTGGGTACCTTTGTTTTCACCTTGGGACAGGAATGAGTGTGTTTTGTTGGGGGGGGGGGAGGGGGGTGCCAGTGGTTGGTGTCCATTTGGGTGACTTTTTTTTCTTTGCTTTAAAATTAGTTTAGAAGGGTTATGAGCTATTTTATGAAAAAAGGCAATTCACCCAACAACATTTGAGTGTCAGAGTATAAAAAAACAGTTCAGATTCAAGTTTGTTCAAATTAAGTTCTGGGTTCATATTTGGGTTCCCAATGGGAGCCCAAATTTTAACTTAGTTCAGTATGAGGAATATCCTTTAAAAACCTTCTGCAGTTCCACCAGTCAGAATATTTTTGATATCTGTTATACAGTATCCTTATGGGGGTCAGATTCAGCTTTGTTTGAATCAAGTCACTGGTATCATATTGGGAACCATATGAAGCCCAAACCTTAAATTAGTGCAATATGAATTTATTTATTTATTTATTTATTTATTTATTTATTTATTTTATTTATTTATTTATACCACCACGTCGGAAAGCTCCAATAATATAATAAATAATATCATCTCAATCTCACTCACAAAAAACTTCGGTGGGAGACGTCTTCGGCGGCGTAGACTTTGTGCTGGTTTGCATTACGGGGGACTTCAGGAAGACAGCCAATCTGGCTATGTAGTCTCCCGACGATATAAGCAAAAAAAAAACTGCTTGAA